>JAJONR010008958.1:0-24477 GCA_029582245.1 Solanum etuberosum
TAGTCTATCCCCACATTCAACACTTCAATGCATTCCCACTTGAACTTGAAAGGAAGGTCATGGGTCACTTACCCTGCCCCCCCCCCCCCCCTCCTCTACCCCTCCTCTCAAGGTAAAATTTCTTCTTTTTTTTCCCTTTTATTCGATGTTGGTATCTATATTAAAGCTCGATTATATTCGAATTCACGATATGTAACACATTCCTAGAACTTGAAAGAAAGGTCAGGGCTCACTTACCCCTCCTCCCCTTCCTATCAAGGCAAAATTTCCTTCCTTTTTTTCTTCATTTGATGTCCGGTATCAGTATTGGAGTCCGATTATATTTGAATTCGCGCCGCATAATGTATTCCCACTTGCACTTGAAAGAAAGGTCATGGGTCACTTATCCCGCCCCCACCCCCTCATCTACCCCTCCGCTCAATGCAAAATTTCTTTTTTTTTCTTTATTTGGTGTCTGATATCCATATTAGAGCTCAATTATATTTGGATTCTCGCCGCATAGGGCCCCATTTGGGGGGTGGGGGAGCGTTGCTTACCAAAGACTTTTTCATACCCAGGGCTCAAACCTGGGACCTCTAATTAAGAATAGAACAACTCCATTCATTGCACCACATCCAAAGAGGCCTCTCAAGGCGAAATTTCATTCTTAAACTAGATAAAGTTTACCTTATTTACCTCAAATTATATTACTTCTCAATTTTATGATTTTTTTTTTGATCCGTGATAAATTAATTTTTAATATTTTTATAAGAAATAGTGTTTTTTAAAGTATAAGGATGTATTAGTTACTTTCTCCATCCCATATTAGTTGATCATTTTTTATTTTGCACGGTGCTTAAGAAATCATAAATAAGAAGATAATTTTACTAATTTACCCTTAAAAAACTTCTTGGAGTTTTACAAAAAAATGTGAACACTTACAAAAAGAATTAACTGAAAGGGTGATATAAAAAAAATTAATGGATATTTTCTTGATTTAGTAAGAAGGGCAACTAATATGAGATAACTATTTTTAGCATAATGATCAACTAATACTATTGATCGGAGGGAGTAATTTTTTTTTTCCTAAAATTATCCTTCTCTTTAATGTTTTTTTTCCAACTATCTCTGGTGTTAAGTTTTTTTTTTTTTTTAAAGAAACAAAATGTTAAAATTGACATTTTTTTTTGGTGACAACTTTACAGATTTGTTTATGGATCTTTGAGAATTTATTTTCATTTTCCTGAGATCGTGGAGAAGACATGTCCAGTGCAATGAATTTCAATCCCTTATCTCTCGGCTCGGAAGGGCACCAACGGTCGTGTTATCATACAGGATAGCTGAGATAAAAGCTATGTTATTATGCGTGGAACCTTTTAGAAAAGCCCTTGCTTTCTTATATTGTCTAATTGAAGTGAAGTAATGTACCTATTCCCGGGAGTAGCAGAAAGAATAAAATCTCTCTTGTACTGGAGAGTTTTCCCCGGCAGGTACCCACAACCGCCGTAACGAAGGAATGAATCTATTAAGTGGGAAAGAGCCCTCGTTAGGCCTCTCTCATCCCTTGCTTATGCTGAATCGAGCCACCCGGTGTTCAGAGCCCACATTAGAGCTCAGATTAAATTCGGATCGTGCACTGTAGGGCCCATTCGAGGGTGGCGCTCCCAACAAGATTTTCTCCATACCCAGGGCTCGAACCCGAGACACCTCTGATTAAGGGTGAAACACTCCCATCAGTGCACCACAAACCATGTTGGTAATATTGACATATTACCCTTTAATTAATATCATTAACTAATTTTTTTTAAGTTGTATGCCACACCCCAATAAATTATTTATTTATATTTATGACTCCCTCTATTTCATATCAAGTGAATTTTGAGGCTTTTTTCATTGTTCAAAATAATGAATTGTTCAAAGTTTAAGATGGATGTTTGAAATATTTTTCATATCTGTCCTTTCGTTTATTAAACTTTTATATTTTCTAGGAGATAAATTGCACTACTTACAAAGTTATATTTATGATTTCACAAAGACCAATAGTGGAAATTATGATTTAAATTATATCCTTGAATGTTTTTCTTAATATATGTGCATTGCCTCACAAATTTCATTAATATGAAATAAAAGGAGTAATGTTTTTGTTTTATTTTATTTATTTTCCTTTATTTTTAGCAAAATGTTATACTCAACACACAAATATTTGTAATTAATTTTAAATCACAAAATTCAATTTTTTTAGTTTCATTCTTAAATTTGTGCTGCTTTATTGTGAGTAATAATAAAATTGAGATAAAAATATGAACTAATGCACTATATTCTCTAAGATCTTTATTTGTCGTGTGTTAATTTTGACATATTCATTAAAAAAAATCACGCATTAATCATACTAATGTGTTCGATTTTTTAAAATAACAAATATTTGAATTAAGTTTTATTTATTTTAACCAAAGTGATATAGTAGAAGGACGAGCTGAGAAAGAACCAATTTATGTAAAGTTAGATCATATATTTACTAAATTTATTTAGCCATGGATATTATCGACAAGAATTATGGTAAAATAAACATGATTCATTTAGTCTTAATCAGAGGTTTTTGGAGTTAAAGTCTTTGGTATATTATTTTTTGGTTTAAAGCGGTTCAAATTAATTAATCAAGCCTCGATATGAAAATTGAATCCCAAATACAATAACGATAATATTTTCAATGAAATCTCTAAAGTAATATCTAAAAATTCGAATATCGAATAAAAATTAAAAAGATGTAATCACTGACGTCAGTAGTTTATCCCTAATTAATTTCCTAATTCAGAACATTAACTTCTTTATTAAATACACTCATCAAATGTATCTACCTCTTTATTTCTTTTTTTTCTCTTTAATTAACGTTATTAATAATGATAGATATCTTCATTAATGAGTTCCCATATAGTTGAGTAATTTATTCCTTTTCTTATTCTATGCTACAATATTTATTATTTCACCTTTTATGTTCCTATCCAACTAAGTATATAATTTAAGTATTAGATATTTGGTAAATGTAATACTATAATTAAGCAAAATATGAAACGTAACTATATTCTTATCTTGTTCATTATAAAAAGGTTGTCTTCACGATCTAATATACTATTTTTGGTGTAATTCTTGAAGTTTATCTTGAAATACTGATACATATTGAAATACATTAAAATTTAGCAAAATACCAAACGTAATTTTATAAATTATTTACATATTTCTAAGATTATTTTTATCGTCAATTATGTAATTCCTTAAATCTCCCTAGTCCCTACTATAGTTGCTCAATACACTAAAATTAAACAAATTAACAAAGTTGATAATATGAAATTCCTTTAGGATGTGTACATCAAGAAATTTTTCTCAGACATAAAAAAAATACTATATATTTTCATGATTAGTACGTGTGATCCATAATGTTTTTCTCCTAAATTTTAGTACAAGTTACAAATACACTATTTAAAAGCTAAATAAAGTACTAATGTGACCATATGGAATATATATTAACATATATCTTTATGAGAAATATATACCCTTTAGTAGATTCTTTCTTCTAAACTGCTATATTTTCAATAAGAAATTGTTTTGGGTCTTGTTTATAAAAAAAATAAAATTTTACGATCAAATAACTATTTTTGGTGCAAGTGTGGAAGTTTTTCTGAATATTTATCCTTTTGTTAATCCTTTCCCGCTAATTTTTTTTCCACATGGTGATACGTAGTAAAATACTACATATAATCATATAAAATATTTGCATATATTTTTATCTCAAACATCAAAATATATTATTTACATGAATAATAGTTGTGATCCGTTATTCAAAATACATAATTTAAACTACACAAAGAAAAAAATGATCGAAGAAATGAAAAAATGAATAAGGAAAAAGGAAAAGGAAAAGAAAAAAAAAAAAAAAAAGAAAAGAAAAAAGAAGAAGAAAAAAAACTACACAAAGCATTAAAAGTAACGATATTCTTAAAAATATTCTTGAAATATTGAAAGGTGTCGAAATACACTAAAAACTTACAAATACTGCACATAATCATTTTTCTCAGACATAAAAAAAAAATATTTTCATTATATGTGATCCGTAATGTTTTTCTCCTAAATTTTGGTTTGAGTTACTCAAAATACACAATTAAGCTTAACAAAGTACTAAGATGGTGTTTGAATTGACTTAAAAGTTGGTTAAACCTACTTTTAAGTCAGTTTTTGGCTTCTAAAAGTGTTTGACAAAATAAAAATAACTTAAAATAAGTAAAAGACAGCTTAAAAATAAGTTAGAAATTGTTTGGCAAGATTAAAAATAAGTTTAAAATAACTTAAAATAAGTTGAAAACCAAAAGTAGGTCTCCCTACTTTTTATTTTTTGACTTAAAAGTCATTTCAATTTGACTTTTTTTTATTTTTGACTTAAAAGCTACTTGTTTTAAGTCAATATAAACGGGCTCTAAATGTGACCATATGGAATATTAACATATATTTTTATGAGAATTATATATCTTTTTTAATGATCGTAGTGTCCAGATTAGTATTCACGCATCTCGATTAATTTCACAAGAATATTTTTACGATCAAATAACTACTTTTGGCACCGTTGGTATTTTTTATGAATATTTTCTCTTCCATAAAGCCTCTCTTCTCAAAAACAAACAATTTTTGATGAGACCAACCGCTCAAATTCTTTTCAAAATAATGATACGTAGCAAAATACTATATGTAATATATAAAATATTTGCATATATTTTTATCTCAAACATCGGAATATACTATTTCCATTAACAATAAATGTGATCCGTTATTTAAAATACACAATTTAAACTACACAAAATACGAAAAGTTATAACTATATAAGGAAGAAGCCATGAAAAATGAAGCAGAAAGAAAAAAAGAAAGTAAAATTAAAACTATTATCGAATTTTCTTATGAATCAATAATCAGCTATAAGTCTTTTTTTTCCCGATAAATTTCATTTCGTTCATAGAAGGATCCGACATTAGTTTTAGCTAGTGTTTGGTCATAGATTTTTAAATATTTTTGGCAAATATTGTTTGAGCGAAAATTTGGGCGAAATTTCACCATGTGTTTGGCCATAGTATTTGGGAAACATATTTCACTTTTTTAGAAAAAATATGATTTATATCCATAAGTTTTAAAAACTATCAAAACTAACCATAAGTTTGTATTACAAGTCAATTGAATCTTCGTTGCAACAAATAACAAGTAATGTCCATGACACTGGAGCAATGTGGTAGTTTGGAGTGAGTGCAACAAGCATCATTCCATACAACGTGAAGTAGACAAAACACATGACTTTGTTACCCTGAGCCGATTGTTCATCATTTTCATCAACAACCATATCATCACTTTCATATTCACTGAAGATTTCATCACTACTTTGGTGTTCACGTAAGAAATTATGTAATACAACATAAACAACTATTATAGAGGGTGTTTTTATAAAAGTAAAAGTTTAGTGTAGAATTTGAATTTTTAAAAGATCCCAAATAATGAGATTTGGCTCAAATACTAATTTTTTCTAATATTTGGAAATTTGAGTTATTTGCCAAAAATATTTATCAAATAATGACAAATTATATGGACAAACACTATTTACCAATTCCCCCCAAATTTTACTTGGAAAATCTATGGCCAAGGGGGTCCTTAGTTTTACTTTCCTTTTTTTTCATTGCTTTATCTTGATAGTAACTTTTTCCTCGATATTGATTTCACCATTAGAAATAATGTGAGAAATTCATCAATTTTCTATAGCTCAAACTATGTTCTCAACAACAAAAATTCTTGAATATAGTGCGAAAAGAAAGAATGTCTATAAATATTATTTTTTACATGACTTAAATTTTTTCTCAATATGTATGATCGGTAAGGTTCTTTTCCTGAATTCTAGTACGAGTTATTCAAAATATACTATTTAAACTTAACTAAATATTAAATGTCACCATATGTCACCATATGGAATATTAATATATATCCTTATGAAAAATATATAATCTTTCGTAGATCCTTTCATCTCAAAATTGCTATATTTTTAATAAGAAATATAAAAATATATATAAGAATTTACGATCAAATAACTATTTTTAATGCGATCGTTCCATATTGGTGAAGTTATCGTGGGTCTTGTTCTGGCAAAGGTCACCTTAGACTTTGGGTATCTGTTCGTGGATGACCTAGCTGCGAATTAGTTTTAACCTCCTCCATCGGGTGAAGGGTGGTTCAGTCAACCGCTAACCCCGATTTCTTTACTAGAGAATTTCGGTCTGTAGCTCATTCCCGGTGCGCGAATCAAAGGGGACGGCCCAGCCCCGAATTTGGAAGGAGAGAAACTCAAAACCCATGAAGTTCCAACATTTTCTCCTTAATTGAACTAGGAGTTCTTCCTGAACATCCTAAAAAATATGTTATTATACACCCCAACCCCATCCCTTGAAGAAAAAAAGGTAGCTGAAGTTTTTTGTTAAATATTTACCCTTCGTTAGATTCTCTTCTCTCAAAGACAAATCACTTTTGGCATGACCGCTAAAGTTCTTCCAAAATAGTTATAGATAGCAAAATATTATACGTAATCATATAAAATATTTGTATATATTTTTATCTCAAACATCAAAATATATAATTTTCAGAAATAATATATGTGATTCGTTATTCAAAATACACAATACAAATAATACAAAGTACTAAAAGTAACTATATGAAATATATATTTACATATACTGTTATGAATAATACATACCCTTTTGTAAATACCCCTCGCGAAAGCTCAAATTCTTGGATCTCTTGCATAAAGAAAGAGTGTCTTCACATATTAATTTTGATGCAATTTCTAAATTTTTTCACAAAATGCTGAAATGTGTTAAAATACACTTAAAAACTTACAAATACTACACAATCTTTTAAGATTTGCACATAATTTTTTTTTCGTAAACCTAAAAAATATCTTTTCATGATCAATATGTGTCATTCGTAATATTCTTCTCGATAATTTTAGTACGAGTTACTCAAAATATACTATTTAAGCTTAATAAAGAACTGAATGTGACCATATGAAATGTTAACATATATCCTTATGAGAAATATATACCCTTTCGTAGATCATTTCTCTCAAAAGTGTTATATTCTCAATAAGAAATTGTTTTGGGTCTTTTATAAAAAGGAAAAAAAAATTACGAATAAATAACTACATTTGGAGCGATCATTGAGATTTTTTCTGAATATTTATCCTTTTGTAGGTCCTCTCCTCTAAAAACAAACTACTTTTGGTGATCATTGAAGTCCTTTTCGAAATAGTGATACGTAGCAAAATGGTACACATAATCATATAAAATAGAGATAAGTGTCAAAAACACACCTAAACTATCCATTTGTTTGAATTTCATACCTAAACTATTGAGAGTGTGAGTTTCATACCTAAACTATCACTTATTAGTTTGAGAAACCACCTCCGTGATGTGTGTAATACACTCTCTCTTTTATTTGAATTTTTTTTGCCACATGGCATTTCATATATTGACAAAAATTAAATAAACTATTAATATTAGTTAAAATTTAAAGATTAAAGCATCACCATAAAAAAGAAATGATTTTTTTTTAAAAAAATAATTGTATAATTTAAAATATTTTTCTCACTCCACTCCACTACGTCCTCCCCCATACCCCCCTCCACCCCACCTCCCCGACAATCCCCCCGTCCTTTTATTTTTTAAAATAAAAAATTCACCCTTCCCCCACTCCTTCCGTAAAAAAATAATAATTTACGAACAAATAACTACCTATAGCGCGACCTTTGTTTTTTTTTTTTTGAATATTTATGCTTTGGCTGGTCCTCTCCTCTCAATAAAGACAAACTACTTTTGGCGCGACCAAATTCAGTTCCGAAATAGTGATATGTAGCAAAATATTTTTGGCGCGACTACAGAAGTTCTTCCCAAAATAGTAGTACATAGCAAAATACTACACTAATCATATAAAAAAATTACATATATTTTAATCTCAAATAACAAAATATATTATTTCCTTAAACAATAGATGTGATCCGTTATTCAAAGTACATAATTTAAACTACTCAAAAGTCCTAAAAGTAACTATATGAAATCTTTAAGGACACCCTTATGAAAAAAACACATTCTTTTTGGAAATTCCGATCTCAAAAGCTCAAATTATGTTCTTGTTGAGAATTGATGAATTCCTCACACTATTTCTTACGATAAAATTAATATTAAGGAAGAAGCCACGAATAATGAAGCAGAAAGAAAAAGCAAAAGCAAAATGGAAACTATCGTCGGATTCTCTTGTGAACCAGATAAACCCTTTGCCAGATGTCTTTTCTTTGTCGGTAAATTGTGAACCAGATAAATCCTTTGCCAGATGTCTTTTCTTTGTCGGTAAATTTTATTTAATTCATAGGAGAATTCTCAATAGCTCAACTGTGTTCTCAACAAGAAAAAATCTTGAATCTCGTGCAGAAAGAAAGAACGTCTCTACATATTTTTGACACGACTCCTGAAATTTTTCTCACTAATGCGTGTCAAAATACATTAAAACTTTGCAAAATACTGTACGCAATCATATAAAATATTTGCGGAGATTTTTATCTCAGATATTAAAAAAAGAAATTATTTTCACGATCAAATATACATAAACCTGAATATTCTTCTCCTAAATAAGTAAATCCTAATTGATTTCAAAAATAGAATGCTTATTCATATTTCGAATTCGAAATTCAAAAATATTTATCAGTCGATCATATCCCTGTATCATAATTTTCATTCTCAATAAAGAAAATCCATGAAAGCAATAGATCAAGAAAGAAAGGAAATAAGTTCATTTTTTGGATTGGCTAACAAAGAAAAGATTTTGACATCTTTCCCTAATAGTATATTATTACACCACAGCCAAAGCCCACGCAACAAATAGTATTTATATCCATGTAATAAAAAAGTATTCCCTTTGTTCTCTCTTGTCTTCTCTCTCAACCTTCTATATTCTGAAGGGTCAATTCTTGAACAAAATTTTGGAAGCAAAAAGAAGAAACCCCTTTGAGGTATTCTTCTTTTTCTTGCCTTTTTACTTTGTAAAGATTATATTTTGATGTAGATACATTTTGGATTTCTTGATTTTTTTATCTTGGTTTTATGTGATAGATTTATCTGTTGTGTTTATGCCTTGTGTTTCAGTATAAAAATTGGATTTTTTATCTTGGTTTTATTGGAATAGCTTTCTCTGTTGTGTTTCAGCATAAAAATTGGAGCTTTTGTTTCAAGATTGGATTTTTTCTGTTATTTGACTTGATTTTTGATCTTGGTTTTACTGGAATAGCTTTCTCTGTTGTGTTTATGCCTTGTGTTTCAGTATAAAAAATGGATTTTTTTTTGTTTTTTGACTTGATTTTTGATGTTGGTTTTACTGGAATAGCTTTCTCTGTTGTGTTTCAGCATAAAAATTGGAGCTTTTGTTTCAAGATTTGATTTTTTCTGTTATTGGACTTGATTTTTGATCTTGGTTTTACTGGAATAGCTTTCTCTGTTGTGTTTATGCCTTGTGTTTCAGTATAAAAAATGGATTTTTTTTTGTTTTTTGACTTGATTTTTGATGTTGCTTTTACTGGAATAGCTTTCTCTGTTGTGTTTCAGCATAAAAATTGGAGCTTTTGTTTCAAGATTTGATTTTTTCTGTTATTGGACTTGATTTTTGATCTTGGTTTTACTAGAATAGCTTTCACTGGTGTGTTTTATGTTTCAGTATAAAAATTGGAGCTTTTTTTTTTTAAAGATTTGATTTTTCTGTTATTTGACTTCATTTTTTGATCTTGGTTTTACTGGATAGATTTCTCTGTTGTGTTTATGCCTTGTTTTCAGTATAAAAATTGGAGCTTTTGGTTAAAGATTTGATTTTTCTGTTATTTGACTTTATTTTTTGATCTTGGTTTTACTGAATAACTTTCTCTGTTGTGTTTTAGTATAAAAAAATGGAGCTTTTGTTTCAAGATTAAATTTTTCTATTATTTGACTTCATTTTTTATCTTGGTTTTACTGGATAGCTTTCTCTGTTGTGATTCAGCATAAAAATTGGAGTTTTGTTTCAAGATTGGATTTTTCTGCTTTATTGTAGATTGATTTAGTTGAATTTTGTATTTATTTTCACATCAAGTGATAAATGGCATCTCTAGTTCTCTGGCACCAGATAGTTAGGAGAGTCAGTTACAAGGTTTTTAAGAACCCCCCACCCCCAAAGCCTCACCCTCCTCTCTCTCTTGTTCTATTTTGTTCTTGTAATTTTTGGTTGTGGGGCTATAGCAATTTTTGATATGTCAGATTTAGAATTTTGTCAAATTTTGCTAGAAATGAGTTCTTGTAAAATGAAGTAAAGATCCCTTTTTTTTTCCAAGATGATCTTTGGTTTTTTAACTGATGTGTACAAATCTAGGCGTCTTTTGATGAAAGTGTTCATATCACGGATGTCAGTACTAACTTTCTGCCAAAAGGGCTACTTTTTTCTCCTAGCTTTTAGTTGAGCTCCATGTCCATGTGTTTGTTGTGATCTTCACATGTCTTATCATTTTTTTTTTGTTTTTTTTTGTGATATCAGTTTTACATATTTATATAGGTGCTTCTGATCTTGATGCTTCACTTTCTTTATGGCCACTAATTATCTTGACTAGATATGTTTGTTTGTTTGGATTGATATAGCTTTTGGTTGTTGCTAGATGTAATCAATTTAGTTTTCTTATTTTTCATATACTTGTACTTGCAGGAGGGAAGGTCATCATCTAATTGACCAACTACTATATATTTTGTCCTATCTCCAAATTTATGTGAAGAGGATAGAATAACATGTGGATTTTGAGGATAGTTGTTAAATATTATTTTGTTTTTTGAAGGTTGCTGCTTTTTTTCAAACCAAAATTTGGCTGCCAAGATGATGATGTTTGAAGACATTGGGTTTTGTGGTGATCTTGATTTCTTCCCTGCTCCGCTGAAGGAGGCGGAAACAGCAGCTGCTGTTCCACCAATTGAGCCGGAGCCGATGATGGATGATGACGATAGTGATGAGGAGATCGATGTGGATGAGCTGGAGAAGAGGATGTGGAGGGACAAGATGAAGCTGAAAAGGCTGAAAGAAATGAGTAAGGGTAAGGAAGGTGTTGATGCTGTCAAACAACGCCAGTCTCAAGAACAAGCTAGGAGGAAGAAGATGTCCAGGGCACAAGATGGGATCTTGAAGTATATGTTGAAGATGATGGAAGTATGTAAAGCTCAGGGTTTTGTTTATGGAATTATCCCGGAGAAAGGCAAACCGGTGACTGGGGCATCGGATAATCTCAGGGAGTGGTGGAAGGATAAAGTGAGGTTTGATCGCAACGGACCTGCTGCCATAGCAAAGTACCAAGCTGACAATGCCATCCCTGGCAAGAATGAGGGTTCTACTCCGATTGGTCCTACCCCTCATACCTTACAGGAGCTTCAAGATACCACCCTTGGTTCTCTATTGTCAGCTTTAATGCAACATTGTGATCCTCCTCAGAGGCGATTTCCATTGGAGAAAGGTGTTTCACCTCCATGGTGGCCAAATGGACAGGAGGATTGGTGGCCTCAATTGGGACTGCCAAATGATCAAGGTCCTCCACCTTACAAGAAGCCTCATGATCTGAAGAAGGCTTGGAAGGTTGGTGTCCTCACAGCGGTTATCAAGCACATCTCCCCTGATATTGCTAAGATTCGCAAGCTGGTAAGGCAATCGAAGTGCTTGCAGGATAAGATGACAGCAAAGGAAAGTGCAACTTGGCTTGCTATCATCAATCAGGAGGAAGTTTTGGCTCGCGAACTTTATCCTGATCGCTGTCCACCTTTGTCCTCAGGTGGTGGTAGTGGAACTTTCACTATGAATGACAGCAGTGAGTATGATGTTGAAGGTGCTATTGATGACCCTATCTTTGATGTTCAAGAGCAAAAACCAAACCATCTCAGTTTGCTGAATGTCAATGTTGAGATGTTCAAGGAGAAGCTGCCTCTGCAACAACAGTCTCAGCCAATGAAGGGTGACATTTTTGCCAACTTAGATTTCACTCGCAAGAGGAAGCCGGCTGATGACTTGACTTTTCTGATGGATCCGAAGATATATACTTGTGAGTGTCTTCAATGTCCTCATAGTGAGCTTCGCAATGGTTTTCCAGACAGATCCAGCAGAGACAATCATCAATTGACTTGCCTCTTCAGAAATACTTCTCAATTTGGAGTTCCAAACTTTCACGTGGAGGAAGTCAAGCCAGTTGTCTTCCCTCAACAGTATGCTCAGCCAAAACAGGCTTCGCTTCCGGTCAACCCAGCTCCACCCTCCTTTGATACATCTGGACTTGGGGTTCCTGCAGATGGGCAGAGGGTGATCAATGAGCTTATGTCATTCTATGAAAGTAATGTTCAAGGAAACAAAAGCTCAATGGCCGGGAACGTTGTGATGTCCAAAGAGCAGCCTCTTCAGCAACCTAGCATTCAACAGAACAATTACGTTGTGATGTCCAAAGAGCAGCCTCTTCAACAACCTAGCATTCAGCAGAACAATTACCTACAAAGTCAAGGGAATGTGTTGGAGGGAAGCATCTTTGGGGACACCAACATTTCTGCTAACAACTCCTTGTTTGTGCAAGGAGATCGGTTTGATCAGAGCAAGGTTTTAACTTCACCATTCAATGCAGGCTCTAATGATGATTTCAATTTCATGTTTGGATCTCCATTCAATTTACAATCCACCGACTTCTCTGAATGTCTTTCTGGGATTTCACATGATGACATAACGAAGCAAGACGCCTCGGTTTGGTACTAGCAAGGTGATTACTCAAATGAACATCAAGCAGTGGATATCACTTCTTTCCAAGAGGAAAGATCTACACAATCTGCCTTTAATCAGGTGGATTTCAATTGCCTATAGTTCTCAGTTTGGTTTTTCTGTTACCATGTAGTTGTAGAGGTTGAAGGATCGTGCATGGCGTTATTACAAGGGAGTAGTAAGAGATGTCCTCAGATATTCGCCATGCTGCTGGTTAGAAAGAACTTATAGATGTTTTTAAATAAGGTTTAGCAGTCAGTTTATTTTCATATATGTCTATACAGGTTTTAGCTTTATCCCATACTCAAATCGTTGGTTCGGAGATTTTTCAGCGCTTTTGTTCCTATATCTGGTTCTGGAAATGTTACAAATTACCTGCAGGTGCAGCTGCATGTCTTTTTGTTAAATGTTATAGTACTGTTTGTCATGGTGGTTGTGTAATGTATATATATGTTGGCCAAGGCTGTGTGATATGTTATTAGCATCCTATATAGGCCATGGCTTGACAATAAAATGTCATGTTTCTTCAAATCTGTTTTCAGTGAAGTTTTGATGGTCTCATAAAATGTTATGATCTATTTTGGTATGGTATATACTTGATAAAGTAGTTGAGGTGCGAGCAAACTAATAGCCAACACTTTAAAAGGGGGGGAGATGTCATATTTACTCGCGTACTTGAGAAAGGTATTGCATTATCCTCTGTTTAAAGTTTGGCTCACTAGTGCTTCTATTGTTGAACTTTTGACATATATTTGCTCCAAGTGTTGGTACTTACCTTGACTATTTTACTCAAATGTGTGGTTTTAATATACACAAATTGAGGTTCAAAATGAAAGCCCTAAGTGAACAAGGACAAAAGTTAATATTTTGCAAACTTGAGGGTAGTTTTGGACCTTTTTAATTTTATCTTTTATTGGTTCGGTGGTGTAAAACATATCATGTGAGGTTAAAGGGAATAGAATTGTCTAAGTCTTATAATAAGTCTAGAAATTTTGTTCTGGTCAGACGTGAGACACTCGATCAACAACCCCTCACGTTTGGATTCAAACATTCTTCGTGTGAGGTTTTTCTATTCAGTTTAGAGCATGACATTCAAAGACCATGAATATATTCACAATTTCACACAGTTCATGAACATCATATCAAATTCAACGAACCTGACTCTAATATCATATCAAATTAGATTTAAGCCTACCTCACACTTCAAAACCTAACTTAAATGAAGAAAAGTTAAACAAGTCTTATAAGGAGCACATAGATTTTGTTTTGATCTGACGTGACGTGTAACACTTTCCATCAATGTAACGAAGATATCATCAAAGTAAATTAGTCTAAATATTTATTTTCTTTTTTCTTTAATTATTATATTTGTATGATTGTGAATCACATCATCAAAGTCAAACTAGGGAGAGGCACTACCGTTTCAACTTGAATATACAATTTGAGAAGTGGAGAAAGATTCTCAGAATCATATACTCAAATTATTGACGGCATAGACATTTTCCGATAGAACTATAAATTAAAGGTGTTTTTTTCGATTTCGCATAGTTTGAGAATTTTGATCCTTTGTTGTTGAATTTAAATTGCCATTTCTTCAATCTGAAAATCAAACATCCAATTAATAACTTGAAGAAACGAATTATGTTAGCAATCAATAGATACAACTAAAAGACAAATGTTTATGTGTTTTAACTTTCTCTTTGGACTTATACTATTGTTTTATGAACCTGCTGATATATGACCATCATTCAGTAAATAATTTGATATTCGGAAAATATCGAATACCGATTGGTTCTAATGTCTCATACTAACCTAAACCCGAATATCGTAATTTTAAAATTTTGCTCCCGAATACCATACTAAATATCAAATTATCAAAAAAATTGATTTAATTTGATAATTTGATTTTCGATATTTCATGCCTAACCCTAAGCACAAGTATTAGCACGTGAAAAAGATAATATTAAACTTTCACCATTTTGTGTAATTCCTAATCATATTTATCCCTACAAATTCAATAAGTTTGTTGATGATTTAAACAACAATAATATAGTTGACCTTGAAAAGTGTTATTTAGAATAAATCTAAAACAAATCAAGTGGATATGGAAAATCGTTAATTGACTTTTAACAACAAAAAAACGTGTGTATATCATTTGTGTAACACATAAATAAATGTGCTTATTGATTTAGTCATTTCTTATATTTTTTAAAATTCTTATTCTTTATTTATGTCCATAATATTGTAAATCTCATTTTTCAAAAGTCCTAGTGAAAAATTAATTAATGACTCTAGAGTTAGACCACCTAACTTCAATAACATAGTTAAGATTTTCGCTAAGAGAATTCAAAATATGAAAAATTAAAATTTATTTTTATTTGTCCATAATTTAAAAATTAATTATATTTTACTTGTGACTTTTAACAAATTAAGAAAATATTTTTTTTTTTATTTTATCCTCGCATTAATTTCTTATTTTCTAAATTGTTTTCCACCATCTAAGACTACACAATAATTAATATGAATATTGTGGTAAATACTTATATTATTCATTGTTACTTAAAAGACATGCAAAATTTGAAGTGGACAAATAAAAATGAACGAATGAAATATAACAAATGAAATAAAAGCATTTGGTCCCTAAATTATAGGTATATTTCAATTCTTGTGATATCTGACAAAACACATGTAACCTTCGAATAATCGAAATGTTTGTTTTTAAGTCTTTTTTATGTTATAAGTATGTTGTATTTGAATTATTTTTTGAAAAAATGTATTACTATCAAATATGAAGATAGTACAAGCTGAACATAACACATGTATAATTAAGTGATGGAACGACTAATAATTATAGTAAATTTGTGAATATTTACAAGCATAATAAAAACCACACATTTCAATTAATTAAGGTTAAATGTATTTAATCAAATATCACAAACATCAAAATTAGAATATATTAATAACTAAAAAAAGAAAATAAAAAACGCTATCAATCCATAACAGATAAATGATTTATTAGTATTTTAAGTTTTGCTTGTTGAATCTAGCCACACTAAATTAATAAAATAAACGTTTTAAAAAAAATATATATATAATTTGATGAGAAAAAAAGATCCTTCGTAGAAAAAAATAACTGAAATTAATATAAGTAGGGATTGAAGTTGTAATTCGATATTTATAATTTTATTCTCTGAGTGCAAGGGTCCGATACATATATTAAGATCTGATTAATTCAGATTCGTGTTAAAATTTTCTCTTTAAAAAGTAAAATATTTATTAAAAATAATATCAAGCTCAAATTAAAACCTCTAAGGAATTAAGAATAAAAATGGATAGTGATTTTTTTTCTAGAAAAGCCTAATATATACGTGGGAGAGACAATATATCACCATCAAAATGGTTTGACCCGGGATGTCCCCGATGTCTTTTGAGTCGACGTGTATGGCTTGTCTAATACGATTTATATCTCCATTGTAGTTTACCGGCTATCGCATAGTAAGGAACTCGGATTTGAAGTCTTTGGGTGCATTAATATTATCTTAGCTTAATATGAGCTTCAAGATAAACTTAAAATAAAATAGTGAAATAACACTCTAGCTGGATTTGAACCTAGGTCTCACAAGTAGATCATCTAGCTTATACCAACAATGCACAATGACACTCCTTTGTTTTTCATGGGTGCACGGTTAATTATATCCTAATTTCCGTCAGTTTCTCATGATAGATATACATATGTATACATGATTTTTTCTGAAGTTAGCGGGTGCACGTGCACCCCCACTTAAAGGGGTGGGTCTGCCTCTCCTCTCACTTCAAAGGCAGAGACTATAACAGAGGTCATAGTAATGACGAATTATCCTAAAATTCCAAAAGGAAAAGGGCTGATGTCGTGAATTTTAACCTTGTTTATTTACCCTCACTCATCCCACAAAAAAGAAAAAAGAAAGAAAAAGAGGAAAAATAATTCTTTAATATGGTAACGATTAAGTGCCAATTTGATCATGAAATTTTTTAAAAAGTCATTTTTTTGGAGAATTTTTATTTTTAAAGTGAGTCGGCTTGTAAGATTACATTGTATATGTTATTGTTATTTTCAAAGCAAAAAATAATATTTAAAAATTAGAGTCGTGTTTAGCCAAAAATATAAATTTAAGCTCTTTTTGGATTTTTATAAATAATTTGGAGTAAATAAAATTAAACAATATTTTGATATAATTTTCCAAAATTTTATGAAACATAATTTCTTAGATTCAACTCCACAAGAAACATGTAGCATCTAGCTGTTTTTGTTACCTAGATACTAGATATGCACTCATACATGCATCTGTACATTTTTTTGGATTATCAACATGTAACACCTGTATCCTAGACAGACCAGATTTCAGATTTGAGAAGCTACAGGTGCCACCGACGGATCGTAGGGTGACCGACGGTCCGTCCTGGTGATCCGTGGTTCACCACCTGGAGCCCCTCCCAGAAAAGACCAGATAAATTATTCGAAGTCCAGACCTACGCCAGGACCTACGGACCGTAGGTCAGACCACGATCCGTGGTCCAGGGCCGTAGGTCGGACTCCACATTTCTAGCCCAGAACTCCAGAAAATTCAGCCAAGGCATGACCCACGGCCAGGACCTACGGACAGTAGGTCAGACCACGGGCCGTGGTCCAGGTCCGTGACCTTCAGGTCCAAGCCCCAGACGTCATTCGACGGACGACCAACACGGACCATTGAGAGGACCCAATAGAATCTGATTGTAAGGGAGCTACTAATAACTGACATAAAACCACATGAGCTAAATGTGGAGTCAAGATTTTCATTAAGCTGGAGGTTCAAATATATATATATATATATATATATATATATAAAATTAAATACATAAACTAGCCAAAGGGGATTCACACGAATCACATCTACCATGTATATATATATATTAACTATGTATAAGTAATGCGATTTTCCATCGACAAAAGTTCGGATGACCATAGCCCAAATTGGCTCTGTTACAAGATATTATTCATTATATATGATAATAGTGCATTGGTATAATATCGTTCCTATGATATATTATTCTTACAAGACATTATTCCAATTAGAGATCATAAAAACATATTATATTTTCTTTATTTGTTAAGTTTCTGTGATACTTAGCAAGGTAAAACTGTGATATTTTCTTTCTATATATAATATATTTATGTGTATATATACATATAATATACATATTTTATACATAATTCTTTTGAGTAGATTGTTTTAGATATAAAAATTTAGTATTGTCTTATCATTTATGTGGCTATGTTACTAATCGATAACCTAAATACTAAATTCAGGACTATTTCTCGATAAAACAATGAAAATTTTAAAGTATCCTTGAGATCCCTCAGACCCTTTTCTAATAAATAAAATAGAGAATATTTTTGTAAACATTTATCCTTGATGAATTTTTTCGTATCAATTTTTTTTTAGTTCGCAGCCATATCCAGAAAAAATACAAAGAGAAATACTATTGAGGAAAAGCTACAAAATTTCACAATCAAGAGTTAATTAATGAATAATTAAGTGATATTTGTATTCTAAATATTAAGTTGAATGTCACGATTCAATCTGTGGTGACTGATACCCAACCAATTCCACTGTAGGCGAATCAACACTTAGCATTCTAACTCAATCAATCATCTAGCAATTCTAGCTAAATATATGGGAACACAACTAAATAATTTTGGGAACATAGCGAAGCATTACAAATTTCACCATTTTGTTCAATTTTTTTGACTTTTTTTCGATTCTCAATCCACATAACCTATGCAAGGATATTATGATCTTAAACAACTATAATAACGAGGTATCTTGTTACATTAAATATGAATATCGAGAGAAAACAATCAAATTTCAAGTGGCTAAGATTATTCTTAAATTTTATTAAAGAAAGAATATGGAAAACAAACCTATCCAACACATAGATAGTTATTCATATGTTTTGATATATGTTATTACCATATACCATATAAGTAATAAAGAATTTATGTGTAGACGCCTTGTGTTTTATTTATTTTATTTTATTTTTTGACAAAAAGAATTGAGAATGAAGATACAGTTTAGTGGAGCATTTTCCGACTAAATTGTATCTACATCTTCAACCATTTTTTATATATTATTCAACACTATATAAATAGTCTATATTTTTATTCCACAAACGATGTGGGACTCAAACAATAATATTATACGATCTCTTAAAGTGATATTGTAGTCATCATAAATTGATTACTATATCCAGAAAATTCTCGAATACTCTGTTCTACTTAGTCGAGGCATTGCTTCTTTCCAGATCTACAAGAAATTCTAGTTCGAGATAATATCTCAGATGACCACTCAACTAATGATTCCTCAACTTTATTATATAACCTCAAAGTCTATCAACTATGAATATTATAATTGAAAAAATAAATAAATATCAGAATCAAGAGTTAATTAATGAATGTTCTTAAATTAATCCACGCTATAGCTATCGCTAAATATTTAAAATTCTATGATAGTTTTCAACCATTTAAAGCAGAAGAGGATAAATAATAGTCTCTCTGTTCAACAATAGTTGTCCACTATTGACTGACACACACCTTAAGAAACAATAAATAATAGGGATAATATTGCTAATTACCCTTTGAATATATTAAATTTAATGCTTTAAGAAATGTATTATGTATTGAATAATATTTAATACCAAGGATAAAATAGACACAAAAGGATAAATTAACTCTTGATATTTTAAACTGAATAAGTATTGTCAGATATCTATTTTTAGTATAATGAACAAGTAAAAATGAACGAAGAGAGTAAATGCCAAAACAAATTTACTAAGGTAAAAATTGAGTACGAAAAAAGAATATCAAAGAAAGAATACGGAGAACAAACCAATTCAACACATAAATAACAAACCAATTCAACACACGCACATATATATATATATATATATATATATATAAAATATCATTTTCCGACTAAATTGCACCAATATCTTCAGCTAATATTTTATATTATTTAAGACTATATAAAGAGTTTATATTTTTATTCCATAAACAATGTGGGACTCCAACAATAATGTTATACGATTTCTTAAAGCGATATTATAATTTCATAAATTAATTATTATATCTAAAAAATTCTCGAATACTTTGTCCTCCTTAGTCGGTGTTTGGTTCTTTCCAGATCTACATGAAATTATAGAGCATGATCGGAAAATTTTCAAACATAATCAAACAATTATCATTATCCATAAATAATTAGTATAGTAAATATTTTTATGTATAAAATAAATTTTAAATATTATATATAATATCGGATTGTCTTGATCTCGGGTTGACTTTTTTTGAATTAAAACCAAACCAACCTAAGTATAGTTGATTTCTTTTTCCAATACCAAATCAAGTCAAATCAAACTATTAGTCAATTTTTTTCCTGTTTGACATAGTTTACGATTTTGTTCGATTTTGTACGCCCCTGAGCAAGATAATGAAATCATGATGCTAAGAGATTTGTCATATAGTTACTGCTGGTTTACCAAGTAAATGGTGTCTTCCTTTAATAATAAGGTTCAATAAACTTCTCATAAAGTCGCGAACAACGAATCATACATATTCTCACAATCCAAACATTTAATTGGAAAATATATAGTTGAAGTTTGTAAAGTTTATAAAAATATTTTTTGGTGCATATAAAAATATAGATAAAATAATCATATCTTAAATACAAAAAATCCTAGATATTGTGTTGAATTTCAAAACTCCTGCATGTAAAATACTAGCACAATGTGCTGAAATTCAAAGATTTACGAGTGAAATCAACATATTAGGTAAAAAATCATATAATCAATCAACTCAGCTATACTATAATTCTCCTGGTAACATAGCTTATATTCAAATAATAGTTATAAATAGAGCTGTCAATATGGGCTAGGCCTGTTGGACCGGCCTGCTCTAACCCGTGATTTGATAGGGCTTGACTACGATTTTTGGAGCCCATTTAAGAAAATGGCTTTTTAGCCCGGCCTGAATAAGCCTGTCGATTTGTGGGGCTTGAGAAATATGGATAGGGCCGGCTCGTGGGCCAAATAAAAATTAATTAAAAAATAAAAATAAAATAGGAGTATTAAAATAACAAGAGTCCAAAATCAAAATCTGTTTAAAGTTTGAAATATTACAATTTAAATACAAATTATGTTTATAAAATATGTACTACATAAAATAAAAATTCCTTAAAATTTCTAGGAAATCACTGCATAGGTCATAGCCTATGGAATATTGTCATAGTTTTTGTGTTTTTATTATGATCATTGGAAAACAATTAGGTTAATATTTCTATTTAGCTATTTATGCTTTACTTGAAATCAAACTTAATAAATATTATAAAGATAATTTTATTTTTGTACTTGATAAACAAGTAGTAATACTAACACCATGTAATATTGTCTTGTCGATATTTATGATAATATTTTTAAATTATAATTTAATTTTAAAAATTATAAAAAATATACTTTCAAAAAAAGAGGGCGGGCCCGACAAAGTCCGTAGCCCACATACTTGTGGGCTGGATCGATCATTTTCTGGCCCACGCAAAAAATGGGCTAGCCCGACCTGACCCGTCAAATTTGAAAGTCTGTATGGGTTAGCCCGGATGGAGTGGGCCAGCCCATATTGACAGCTCTAGTTATAAATCTGGTTAATCTTGAAATTCTTTCTTTCTGGATATTTTAACTACACTAAACATCTATATACTATGACTTCCTCTATTTTTAAATCAAATACTTACGACACATGTATTACAAATCTTCTTTTGATATTTGTTATTACCATATAACATAACTAACAAAGTACTTATGCCTAGACACTCTGTGTTATACTTTTTTATTTTTTTTTAAATAAAAAAGATTGAACAAGATATTGCAATTTAGAGAAATATTTTTTCGACTAAATTGCATTAACATATTCAACTATATTTTTATATTATTCAAAACTATATAAGAAGCTTATGTTTTTACTCCACGAACAATGTGGGACTCCAACAATAATATTATACGATCTTTTGAAGTGGTACTGCAATCTTCACAAATTAATTACTATGTCCTAGGATATTCTCGAATTCTCTATCATCCTCAGTCGATACTTGCAATTCTTTCCAATTTTATAAGAAATTCTAGAGCATGATAAGAAGAATTTCAAACATAAACAATTGTCATTTTCCATACACAAAAACTGCTATTAGTTGTTTGAGATAATATCTCAAATGGTTACTCAACTAACATTTTTTTTCTTCAGAAAGTGACTTAACTTTCTTTCACCTACAAAATCACTCAACCTGGAGGTGTCAAGTCAATAGTGAACAACTATTGTTGGGTAAAGGAAGTATTATTTATCCTCTTCTGCTTTAAATGGTTGAAAACTGTCATATAATTTTAAATATTTAGCGATAGCTATAGAGTGGATTATATTAATTTAAGAACATTTGATATTTTTCTCAATTATAATATTCATAGTTGATAGACTTTTAAGTTATAAAATAAAATTGAGTGAACCATTAGTTGAGTGATCATTTGAGATATTATCTCGAACTAGAATTTCTTGTAGATCTAGAAAGATTGTAGATCTAGAAAGAAGCAATTACTCGACTAAACAGAATAGAGTATTCGAGGATTTTCTGGATATCGTAATCAATTTATGATGACTACAATATCACTGTAAGAGATCGTATATTATTACTGTTGGAGTCCCACATCGTTTGTGGAATAAGAATATAGACTCTTTATATAGTATTGAATAATATAAAAGAATAGTTGAATATGTAGAAGCAATTTAGTCGGAAAATGCTCCACTAAATTATTTCTACATGCTCAATTTTTTTGTCAAAAAAATAAAATAAACTAACGTTTGTTCTCCGCATTATTCTTTCTTTAATATTCTTTTTTCGTACTCATTTTTACCTTATTAAATCTATTTTGACAATTATTATTTAGTCTTTTCTGCTTTAAATGGTTGAAAACTATTGTATACTAATACATATATAGCAATAGTTAGAGCGAATTAATCTAAAAATAATTTAGCCACTTGAAATTTGAATGTTTTCTCACCATATTCATATTTAATGTAACATGATACTCGTTATTATAGTACAAATAGCACTTAATTATTTATTAATTAACTCTTGATTGTGAAATTTATAAAAATACTATTTTATTTATTAGAAGAAGGGTCTAAGGGATCTCAGGGATACATTAAAAAATTTCATTGTTTTATTAAGGAATAGTCCTGAATTTAGTGTTTAGGTTATATCACGATTAGTAACATAACCACATAAAGGATAAGACAATACTTAATTTTATATCTAAAACAATCTAATCAAATTTTGTCGTGGTTATTGGACTATGGGATTTGAGTATGAAAAAATTAAGTTAGTCACACTTATGGGTCGTTTGATTAAAAGACAAGCTATGCTGAAATTAGTTATTCTGATATTGTATTTTATTGATTGTTTAGTTTGTTATATCATATTTTTTAGAGGGCGTTAATTATGTATAAAATACGTATATATACACATAAATATATTATATATAGAAAGAAAATATCAGAATTTTACTTTGCTAAGTATCACAGAAACTTAACAAATAAAGAAAATATGATATGTTTTTAGACCTCTAATTGGAATCATGTCTTGTAAGGATAATTTATCATAGGGATGATATTATACCAATGCACTATTATCATATATATGATCGTCAAAGACATTATGGACATAACATTATAATGAATAATGTCTTGTAACGGAGACAATTTGGGATAAGGTCATCCGAACTTTCTTCGTTGGAAAATCACAATATTTATACATAGTTAATATATATTATATGTGACTCGTGTGAACCCCCTTCGGCTAGTTTATGTATTTAATTTTTTTATATTTATTTTGAACCTCCTTAATGAAAATCTTAATTTTGCTACTGCTGATAAGGATAATTTGTCATTGGAACAATGTTTCTATGTAGAATAGAATGAATTGGCAACGCTATGAATTGTAGAACTTAGGAGTTTAAGGTGTTAGAGTTTATAGTCTTTTAAATTATAGAATCGTAATCTAAAATTATATATATATATATATATATATATATATATATATATATATTTGTCATTGGAACAATGTTTCTATGTAGAATAGAATGAAATGGCAACGCTATAAATTGTAGAACTTAGGAGTTTAAGGTGTTAGAGTTTATAGTCTTTTAAATTATAGAATCGTAATCTAAAATTATATATATATATATATATATATATATATATATATATATATTTGTCATTGGAACAATGTTTCTATGTAGAATAGAATGAAATGGCAACGCTATAAATTGTAGAACTTAGGAGTTTAAGGTGTTAGAGTTTATAGTCTTTTAAATTATAGAATCGTAATCTAAAATTATATATATATATATATATATATATATATATATATATATATTTGTCATTGGAACAATGTTTCTATGTAGAATAGAATGAAATGGCAACGCTATAAATTGTAGAACTTAGGAGTTTAAGGTGTTAGAGTTTATAGTCTTTTAAATTATAGAATCGTAATCTAAAATTATATATATATATATATATATATATAT
>JAJONR010008959.1:0-27327 GCA_029582245.1 Solanum etuberosum
CCCCCCCCCCCCCCCCCCCCCCCCCCCCCCCCCCCCCCCCCCCCCCCCCCCCCCCCCCCCCCCCCCCCCCCCCCCCCCCCCCCCCCCCCCTGTTAATGTGAGAGATCAAAAATAGACCCTAGAGCCCAATTCGCATACCGCTCTCAAGGGCTGATGGCCCAACTGTTGGAACATACCACATGCCCAATTGGGGAAGAGCCAACATCAACGTGTCGAACCATCCAAACAATGTGATCTCTTTAGAAGATGCTATATCTATAATTTAACTGGAAAGGTTTGAACGAGTTTGTTGTGATCATCTTTCCCTTAAGATTGAAATAAATAAATTAGCAGTTTGTCTTTCTTGAGCAATCGCCTAAAAAAAGGATTTTTTTACTTATTTATCAATGTATTCTGTTGATGCCTATGTTGAAATACTGATATTTCATAACATGTAGCAATTTTAGAGATCAATTGGATTGTCCTGTCCCACAAGAGAATGGCCGAACCTCTCTCAACATGTAGCAATGTTTGTTTGCATTGCAAAAGAATTGTTTCTTTCCTCCCAACATGGGTAGCTGTCCATTTCTTTTTTGCTTTCAACCTCCCATTTTGGAATCGTATCTGCACTAATAAGCTGTGAAAACTCTATAAAGCTGATACATTCAACCAACCACTGTCATTTCACTCACTAATTTCTTAAAGATTTTAGAAACCTTTATTGTTTAGGCTTTTTACTTCCCTAGCACATCTTATGTGACACTTAGCATTTTTCAATTGTTTCTCTTGTTCTTTTTGTTCATTTGTGTATTTGCCATGTTTGTTAGATTGTATCCTTGCAATTGTTTGTTGTAGCTTGTATATATGCTAATCCACATAGGGAAGTCATTGAAATAGTGACTCAAATTGCAGAAAGTACCACAATTTGAGTATTCTTTAGCTGTATACCACTCTCGTTCAGTCGATTATTCTTGAACAAGGGTGCTCTATTTTGCTGATAATAAAGGAACAGATTATTATTCAAGCGGTAGAGTGCTTAGCCACATGGATAAACTTATACTAGACCTTCAATTAGAGATACAAGTTCAAAATTCTTCAGGGAAGTTCTGAGGAAGGATCTGGAACCAGGTCATTATTAGTACACATAGAAGAAGGTTCTTTGTTGATCTGTCTATGGGATAGGGATGGGGAAGGGAGGAAACTGAAGATTAACTCCCTCAGAGTGTTCACCTTCTCTTTATAAAGTCCGGATAAAGACCAATGATCTTGAGTAACCGATATGGTGTAGCAACTGAAACGATCAATAAGTATACAGTAATTTCTTCATGCTCATTGTAAGCTCTATTGTGCTCTCTTTTTGAGGTAGCTACTTTTGTAAATAATACAAGGATTGTCATGTATCCTTTTTTAGAAGGTAAATAAATTGATTAATAATAGGAAACTCTCATTCTAAGGTGAAGAAATTGATTAATACCGGAGATTTTTCCATTATCTCTTATAAAATAATTATAGGAAAATCTCACATAAACCAACAGTTCACCAAAGAGTAGAGAATCTATAACATAGTATAATTCACTGTGAATGACACCAAACTTCTATATATATAAACTAGAACCTCAAGGGTGAACCTGAGAGAAACTAAATTTGAGAGGCTATCCCAAATGTATGTTGCCATTCTATACCCTTCAAATTCAAAAGCTCTCATATTTCTCTCTTTCAACAGAACCAACATAAGTGCTAATGAGGCAGATTCAGCTGTCAGGATCTCCTGTATCTTATCATATGTGTATCGAATAGGAGTCTGAATCTAACCTGAGGTGCCAAATTAGACCAATGGAACTTTATCTACCCATATTTAAAGCCAATAAACAAGGCTTCTGAATTTATCTTCAATTTTTTTTATTTTCTTGTATTGATTAATAACCTTGACATGGAATCAAATGCACTATATTTATCACGTATATATTTAACCTCAAGTTTTCAATTAAAATTAGTTCATGAATCATGACAATGAAGGCAAATCATGATGTCAGAAAAAAGAGTATGCAGTAATAGTATAAGGTCGCGATGGAATAGATCAAGCAAGCTCGAATTGATGCAATAAGGAACCTATTTGGCCAAAGCCCTCATAAAACAATGTGCAATTTTTGAGGTGGTCTTACTTGAACATGGTCTGTTCTATAATCTCCTAACATAGACCTTTTGAGTTTTACAATGTGCATTTTTGAGGCATTTATGGTGTTATTTTGATATTGGCATTGGGTCATGAACTTTGTATGTACAAACTTCCCCAGTTGCCTTTTTCATTTTTTACACTGGCATGTGATTGTGTATCGGATGATACAGCTCTTGTGTCCTGCTGTGATGGAGCAGCATGTTTCTAATACATATTTCTGTTATATAAATCCAGGCTCCTGTACTCTTCAAGGGGATAGGTCACTCTGTAAATCCGGCTAATAGCTTGGTAAGTTTCTGCAAGTTCTTTCTGGACATACATGTATGTGAAGTACATTCTGTATAGTTATTTAATGTCAAAGGGTGCATCCATCATGCTTGCAGGTGCTGAAAGTTCTCTCAGCTTCGCCTTCAGCGTATTCAGCTAATCCTAAATCCAAATTATCAACTCCACCAACACTAACTGGATCTGCAATCAGTCTTGTTTCAGTTGTGCAGGTGGTTCATCCAATATGTGACCTATTAATATTCCTAATCATGTTCTTTAATTTCTACCTGTTCAATTACTTGAGTCTTGGATGTCTTTCTGTTCATTCAGATTATTGACCTTGAACCTCAAAAGTTGTTCAACCGGTGCGGTTTAGCTTTTTAAGATAATGAAGCCATGCAGGGATGCTTGCATAGAAGTTAAGCAGGAAAAGAATCATAATTTACTTTTTTTAAAGAATAAAGAAAAAGGGAAGATGGAAAGGTGTAAGCAGAAACGCCTCTCTACCTCCACGAGGTAGGGGTAAGGTCTACAGTCTACAGTCCCCAGATCCCATCTATGTGCTTACACTGGGTATGTTATTGTTGTTGGAAAGGTATAAGCAATAGATGTTATACCTTTTGCAGTAGCTAGATCACATTTAGATGAAATTTATTTGATCTGGTCAGCATGGTGATGACGTATCATGGCAATTTTCATATGTAAAGACTGCATACTTTGCTGACAATCGTTGCCTCATAATGCTACCCCTGGCCCATCGCCGTCCTTCCTTTTGTTGCTGAACAATTAAATGATGTTTAAAATAAGATCAACAACACGCCCAAAAAAAAGTCAATGACAATTGTTTCCAATTGCAGGCAAGAAATAATGCTCGAGTTCTTATATCTGGCTCCTTAAGCATGTTTAGCAACCGGTAAGTAACTTTTGAGGCTTTAGATGGAGTAATATCTAATCTGAATTGCTCAAATTGACGAGCCTTTTTCTCATGTCCAGATTCTTCAGATCCGGGGTGCAAAAGGCTGGAAGCACAATCAAGTAAGCACTCGTAGTTACTCTGTTGCTTCTGTTTGTTTGACATGATAGTACCTTGAGTCTGATGTGTGTGGAAGCCTCAGCATGAATTGACTTAGAAAATGAAAAAGAAAACAAAAATTAAAAGCCTTGGTATTGGTTGGACTTCTCTAAGACTGAAGCTGCTAAGAACATCATTGATATGTCAGTAATGTATCCATCATCTGGGAAAAGGTTTCTCAACTATTGGCATCCTGATATGGACCTGTATTTCCTGTTTTGACTACCAGAAAGAAGTCCACTAACCAAAAATATTTGTTGGATGTTGGGAGTTCTTTCGTTGTTGTAATAACTAGAATGTATTGTAAGGTTTTCTACTTGGTATACTCTTCAATGTATTGTAAGGTTTTCAATTATGCGGATCCACACAATTTTAGTTTGAACAGTATGTGTAATTTGATGTGATTTGATTTCTTTTCTCAATTTCTTTGTTTTCACTTAATGCTGCTAGAGAAGCAACATCTTGAAGCTAATTGTGCCTCTTCCTGTCCTCTTCCACGTAAAGTACTACTCAATTTTGTATTGTTTATGCTTTCTGACTTGATTGACCATAAATTTATCCCATGATCACAGCCATGAGAAATCTGGTAATGAGCAGTTTGTGACTGAAATTAGCAAGTGGGTCTTCCATGAAAGAGGCCATCTCAAGGTGCAGTATCAGATATAAGTTCTTAATTTATATCCACTTGCTTCTTTATTTTAATATTTTACTTTGGGCATTCTTATAGTCATAAAAGAAATGTACTTCAATTGGCTGCATTTCAGTATCCATATGTGCTGTTCTCAATATGTGAATTGGGAATTTATGTCTATACACTTTCATATATAGGCTGTGAATGTAAGACATCACAAAGTTGGGGAGGCAGATGAACCTTCTATATACAGAATCAACGATGATCTGGTACTACTACACTGCAAGTTTGTTATAATCTATCAATCTTATATTATGTTTACTTAATGGTTTTGGATGTGTACTGAAACTGAGATTTTGATCCAAGGAATATTCTCTTGAGATTTATGAATGGTCTGGAACAAGTTGGGAACCTTATGTTGCAGATGATGTTCAAGTTCAGTTTTACATGATGAGCCCATACGTTCTGAAAACCATGTCAACCGATCAGAAGGTACTCTTAAGTGCTCCAGAATTAACTTATGGTAGGAATTGTTGTAGCACTTGGATTAATATTTCTAATTTCATTTTCTATAGGGTGTCTATTATACATCATTCAAGGTTCCAGATGTTTATGGAGTATTCCAGTTTAAGGTTGAGTACGAGAAATTAGGAGTCACAAGCTTGAGCCTTGCAAAACAGGTATGTTCTTTCGAAATCTACAGGCACCATCTCTTATGGAGGCATTTTTAACTTTAAAATTTTTGTTATCATACTTTGAGCTGGTTAATTGTTAGAAGAGGTAGGTGCAGTCGTTATTTTCATGTTTTACAGATTTTGTAGTGAAGAGCTAATATATATGCTGTATCAGTCACATTCTGGACACAAATTTATCTAGGACTTTTGCTTTCCCACTTATTTGGTGAGAGAATTACTAAAGTGCTCTTATAATTACAACATGATAAATAACTTCTAATACTCTTTAGATTACACGCTAGTCTGTTGTCATTTACTCAAATGTATATGTAGAAGCAGCACACACCTTATCATGAAAACATTCTTTTTTTAGTTATCACGAAATTTGTTGTATATCTGCATTTTGTCTTGTTTCATCATTTGTTTTGTTGCTCTAATTCCCAAACATTGTTGGATGAAAGCAGTGAATATAGTCGTTGTTCCTAAGTGACCTGCTGTTCATAAAAGATACTCGTTTAAGAGATATATTTATGAAAGCCATCGACGCCTGTGCTCTCCTTATTGCTTTAGTTTTTTTTTGTTTTTTTTTTATAATGGTGACAGTCTAATATTGCTTTAGCTTTGAAGTACAAGAAAATGACTTTTGCATTTAATTGGTCTTAACTATGTCATCTTCCGAAATTCAATAATGAATAATATAATAAAGGAGGTGGTTGACGACACCTTATATAGTTATTTGCATTAATATGGGGAATCTTTTTACTTGCAGATTCCTGTTCGACCCTTCAGACATAATGAATATGAGAGATTTATAACAGCTGCTTTTCCTTATTATGGAGCATCCTTCTCTATGGTACTTCTCTCCCCCACTCTTTCTTTCTCTCTCTCTATCTATCTCTTTGTTACACATTACAATTGATTTATCATCAGCATATATGTAGTTCCAACTCCTGCTTTCTCTGTAGACAATTCCTCCTCAAGTTGTCGAGACTTAGAATATAAGGAGTCTTGTTAGCTGATTTAATGAGGGTATTTATCAAACTTTTAACACCTAAAAAGTACAGATATGGCGGTAAATTCTGCTTAGTTATATCAGGAAACTGAGGATACAGAAAATTTGTTGCAGTTGGTGTCCTATTGTGGAAGTATCTCTTGAGGAGTCTTAGATTACAAATTAATTTTACAAGATTTTATTTGCAAACCTAGAAAAATCTAAAGATTCTTAAACATGTACTGTCTGCTAAGTATTTGTTGGATCCTCCTCTTATAATGTTTAGAGTTGGAAGAGGGGAGTCAAATGAAATATACACGCAATATGATGACAGCGTTTTGTCTTCTTATTTTATGATCTGATCTGTTGGATTATTTCGTACCTCTTTTCTATTACGGGATATTAAAAAGGAAGTGCTATTTAAGATATATTTTGGTTGTTGTTCATCTACAAGAATATTTTGTATGATCCTATTTTGTTTGTATGATAGATGGGTGGTTTCTTCCTCTTCTCCTTGGTATATCTGTACCACAAGTAGTAGCTGCAAAGACGGCTGGAATTATGAAGAATCAAGTGCTGATTTTGTATTTGATGGTCTAACTTTTAAAGTTAGAAAATAGAGGATGTAGTGTTTCTTGGAACGGAAAAAGGTAGTTTTACTTTGTTTAGCAACAATGGATTATTGGGAACTTGTATTTGAAATTACATCCACTGATAATTTTATGCATACAATTCCCAAGGAATTTTCGGTCTTGGCAAGTTGCTCCCGTTTCTTTCATTTTATTACTTATGATATTTTTGGGTTAATTGTACAAAGGTTATCGAATTGATAGTATTGTTGCAGTGAAAGTACAGCATTGTACCCAGTGTGATCCCATAAATAGGAAGAAATTATTTTTAGTGAAACAAGTACTGCCGTGCCGGAAGGAGTATTACTAATCCATGCACTATAAATCTCTGCATTATTAATTCTTGCGTTATTAATTTTTGTACCGAACGACCCCTAAATATTAAATAGAAAAACCTTTTTTGAAGTTTATAATCTAAAATAAAATTGATATTTGTATAAATATAAGTCATCTCATAATTAAGAGTCCAATGAAAATTTTAAAATTAAATTATTTCTAACTATAAAAACAAAAATGTATCATAATTTTCTAGACAAACTAAAACTAAAAAAAATGTCACGTTAAATAGAATAGATTGAGTTGTTGATAATTGACATGAATGGATTCATGCCATTCAACAAGTCGATAAAAGGGTGCAATCGATATTTCTTCATTCTCGTAAGCTTTTGATGATCTCATACTTATTTTAAGGGTTAATAGCATTTTTAGTCCATCAAAAATTAATAAATTCAAAATTGTGATTTTTGGGTATGCATATTTAACTTTTGATTAAAAATATTAAAACTTATAAATTCTATATACTTTGATATAAATTTGTTTAAGAACTTAATATATTAACAAAGAGAAATTATTCAAAAAAAAAAAAAAAAAAGGCCGAGCCCAGAAGCCTTTTAGGATTGGATATTTCAAGGTGGACCTAGCCCATTAAATTTCTTATGTCCCAAAAATTGGAGTGAATGGGGTTTGGGCCGGCCTGTTTTGACTAGTAGGGTGTATTATGTATAGAAGAAGGAAGGGGCTTAATCGGAATAACACAAAACAAGAGAAGTTGGATGGTGTTTAGCCACTTTTCCTGACAGCAATAATTTCAAGATCCAGAAAATTGCTTATTGAAATTTCTTTGTTTCTTCAGTCAGATCTATGAAACATGTGTTTCTTCAGTATAATTCTGTCAAAATCATTTGAATCGTGGAATTCACTTTGAGGTTGGCAGCAAATTAGAACTTGCCAGCGAAGCTTCTAGTAGAAAGTTCCAAAAACAGTTGAGGAGTTCTGGTCAACTCTGCTTGTGATAATCCAAGAATCAAGATACTCTAAAATAGCTAAAAGTCTCTATTAAATTCTCAATTCAAGAATTGCTCACAACCTATTTGGAAAAAGTCCCACTTGAAGAAAAAGTTGAAAACTTTGAGATAAAGGGTTGTGATAATTTTGGATTTCTTGATTAAATTCAGCTCAATGGGTAAAGGAGGGGGTTGTATGCCAACCAAGAACAAGTTTCCTATAAATGAATCAGCAGAGAGACCAGTGAGTCAAACTGATATAACAGGGTCAGAAGCAGAAGGGTCCAAGAAGTTGAGAATATTCATTGTGTTTTATTCAATGTATGGACATGTTGAAAGATTAGCTAGAAGGATGAAAAAAGGGGTTGATGGGATTGAAGGTGTTGAAGGGGTTTTGTATATGGTTCCTGAAATTTTGGCACCAGATGTTTTGGAACAAATGAAAGTACCCCCAAAAAATGATGACATTCCAGTAATATCTGTGGATGAGCTGATGGAAGCTGATGGATTCTTGTTTGGATTTCCTACAAGATATGGATGTATGGCAGCTCAGATGAAGGCATTTTTTGACTCGACGGGGAAGTTGTGGAGAGAACAAAAGCTTGCTGGATTGCCTGCAGGGTTCTTTGTCAGTACTGGTACACAAGGAGGTGGGCAGGAGACCACCTCGTAAGTCTGTCTTCTGTCATCCATTTACTTGTGTTTATATATTAATCGTTTCTTTTATGTCGATGATGTCTGATCAGTGATCACTGTGTTTCTTTCAGTTGGATGTTAATGCATTTGGACAATGACTAAGGTGTATGTGACATATATGTAAACCAAAAAAGAGGAGAAATATGACAAAGTTCTACATAAGCAAATTGATAGATGCCCTTCAGATAATTGCTTCACCTAGTTGTAGTTGCCAATGAAGAGACAGAAGAAACGGAGAACACTAGCAGAATCTAAGTCCATAACATAATTGATGAGAGTGCATACTAGTAACTAGTCTGAAAAATCCTTTCGTCAGCCCTACAAAAATTGTATGTAGTCCCCATAGCATCCAAAGGATTGCCTTCAACTCGTGATCAGTTAAACTGGTACTGATTATGTTAAAGGAATCCCGTCATCTCAATGATATGCAAGAAATCATTGAGGACGAAGGCTCTAGAGACCCAAAAGTACTGTTTCTGATTGATCTCCAACAATTAAGTACTTTAAGAAATTTGATTTTCCAACAGGCCTAAGGGACTTAAGTATCTTGCAGTCAGATTTTATTGTAATAGGTATATAAGGCATCAAGAACACTTTACAATTGTCAGTATAAAATCTCAGTTAGCAAACTGGTTGACTGCTATGATAACTATCCATTATAGTGATAGAGATCTGTAGCTGTAGCCACTACTCCATAGGTGCATCATCTACTGTCATTCCAACCATATTTGCTCAGAAGTCATTTTAGAGGTATACTAATTAAAAAAAATTGTTATTATTGTAGTAACTTCCTCGGGCTAATAGGTCTCTTTTGTTATTGATCTTGCTGGTTTTGCAACCTTGGGAAGTCATCATGCATTCATGCTAATGGATGAACTTCAAATCTTGGATGAATTGGATTGTGATTAGTTATTTTATGAAAATGGCTTGCTTGTATGTGTTGTCGCAGAATCCTTAAACAGGACATTTTATCCGCAGACTAAGGACTATAGTTGTACTCTTATGCTATCTCTATATCCTTTATCTTCTGTTCTATTTTCTTCTTTCTGATGATCCACTTATATCCTTCTTCCAATATTACTCATGCAACCAGTTATTGAAGGACAAAGCTTGGTCGACGACAAACTGCTAATGAAATCCAGTGGACCATATTGAAATGTTTCATTTTTTGTATCGCAGCTGGACAGCAGTCACTCAATTAGCTCACCATGGGATGCTCTATGTTCCAATAGGATACACATTTGGAGCAGGAATGTTTAGAATGGATTCAATAAGTGGAGGTTCTCCATATGGAGCAGGAACTTTCTCTGGAGATGGTAGCAGGGAACCTAGTGAACCAGAGTTGGCGCTGGCCGAGCACCAGGGCAAGTACATGGCAATGACAGTTAAAAGATTGGCTCAGCAACATTCCTTACCACCTGATAATGCCAGCTCTCTGCGGTTTTAGAAATTGAAAAATGTCCAAATTTTCCCCTCTACTATATGAAATGTCTTAATTTTAAGTTATACTTCGGGGTCATTCATACCTTTGTCGTTAAGCAAATCGTCTTTGTATCTGTCTTTGCCTTCAACAGAGCTCCAAAGTGAACCGGATGATAAAGGTTTCAATTTACCCCTCTACTTTTCACTTTACTTTAAAATTACCTTATGTTATACTTCAGGTTGGAGTTCCGTTAGGGGTGAGAACGGCAAGGGTGTGGATGCCCTTCAAAAGTATAACACATTATTAGTAAACTTAAGATCTTCCATATAGTAGAATTGTAATTTTATCCTTTTTGCTTTAGAAACATCCTACATGTAATTTTTGTCCATTCCTAAACGAATGTATCAAAATCTGTGTGTCCTTAGAAGGTCATGTTTTTTTTCATTTAATTTGATCTTAGATCCTACAATGGGTTTGGGGAAGGGGAGGATGGAATTTGATGTACTATAAAGTATAAATAAACTATGATTTGTGTTTCATTTTTCAAAAATTTAATAGACAAAGGAATTTAGCTCCAAATCAATATCATGAAGAAAGCACATTGATTTCGCATAAAATGTTAATTTCAAATGCAAATAATTGAAATTTAAATTTAACAATTGTTTTAACACAAACATATAGTTTACATGCTAGTCTGTTGTCATTTACTCAAATGTATATGTAGAAGCAGCACACACCTTATCATGATAACATTTTTTTCTTTTTTCTTTTTTTAGTCATCACGAAATTTGTTGTATATCTGCACACTGTCTTGTTTCATCAATTTTTTTGAAAGCCATCGACGCCTGTGCTCTCCTTATTGCTTTAGTCTAATAATTTTATGCATACAATCACGGAGATGAACTACTATTTCATCAAAAACATGGTGATGGAGATGAACTACTATTTCATCAATCACGGAGATATTGCTTGGCTCGTTTGGACGATTGGGGGTTTTTCATTGACTGGACGGAATGTTTTGTTTGGCACTTCAAATACCATACCAAAATCAAGCTCCCTTATTCCCATTACCACTACGATGAATGGACAAAAAAGCTGCTCAAGTGTGTTGTTTCCCCTTCAACACATGAATATTTTCTAAAGGAGGATGAATACTTATGCAACGTCTCCCTCTTCTTCAAGGAAGAGCCGTATTGTCTAATTTGCGGTCCTCCTTGCTATATAAAAAGTGGGTAAAGGTAAGACTTTATAAATATAGCAGGTTGGTCCCTTCTGTAATGGTGAGAAAATATGCACTCTGTTCCAGAAAGGGAAACTAGGCATAATACAAATGATCCCCGAAATAACTACTAGTCTGTCACCTGTCACATTCAGTGTTTGAGGTTTGGGAGGCCGACTTTGAAACAAATCAATTCAATTTGGATGGATTTATTATTTTTCTATGTAGACGATTCTCCGCTGCAACTTGTTCATCTCTACCTCAAGAAAAAAACCATGTCAATTTCACACATAACCGGACTTTATATGCCTTCCACATTGGCGATCAAAGCTTGTCAACCACTAAGCAATTTCGTGTCTTTATCCCTCACAATTCGGTTCCTCTATTCTCCAGTATTTCGTCTATCATAAATGTTTGTGAATATTGTTCATAACATTTTATTTATTTTGACTTATTTAGGTCAGGAGGGGCCAACATTCAACATAACACTAGTACTGGAGGCTACAAGTTGAAAAAGTGTCCATCCGTGCCTGTAGACAGCAACATTTGCATCCATCTTTCTCTAGACCTTCAAAGGCAAATTTCTCGTTATCTACTTTCTCAAGAAGCATACATGAGTTTCCGCTTGGTGTGTAAATTATGGAGATCTGTGATCATGATCATGCGGCTCCTTCTTATGATCAAGACTCCATGTGGCTTCTATCTCTAAACCAAAAGGATGGTTTGTGCACCTTCGATAATCCCTTTAGAAATTTCAACGGTTATATGACCAACAACGATTTAGTAGGCTGTGAAATTCGGTATGCAAAAGATGGATGGCTTCTTGTGTCTAGGGGAAAGTCTCTCTTCTTACTTTCGCCTTCTGGGAAGCAAATAATCCATCTCCCACAAAAAACAGACAACTATTTCTGCGACACTATGTCATTCTCAGCTTCTCCAACTAATTCTTCTGCCTGGGTAATCTTTGGTATAGCTTTCTTAAACTTGTTTCAAGTTAGCATTTCATATTTGAGACAAGGGGATGATAAATGGACTAGCATCACAACGGACAATGAGGTGCCTTTCCTACTTTCATGTTCTAGTCCGGTCTACTTTGGTGAAGAATTTCATGTCATAGGCCAACACGGTGATGTTGGTGTATTTGGCTTCTTTAGAGACGGAACCCCTTACTGGGTTATCCATAAACTTTCTCAACAATATTCACCTCCTATTTCTGGTTCTTGCCGTTTGTTTTTAGTTCAACAGGATCAAAATGTGCTACATTCTGTGGTTGTGACACCACAACATGATGTTCAAAAATTGGCTTTTTTCACTAGCGAAGCCTCAGCTGTTGCTGTTTGTGGCATGAACGTAAATGTGGATAGTGCAGTTTTCTTCCCCACTTTCAACTCTTGTATACTCTTTGGAAGATGTCGCTTTCAAAGTATTGAAAGACGACTGTACGGATAAAACGCAACAGAAAAAGGTGTTTGGATCCGCTGTGAACTGACAGGGAATTGATCTCTCTACTCTCTCTTATGTATTGTAGTAGTTTCTTTTTTTTTTTTGTTGAAGTGAATAAATTAGTCTTAAGGATCAATTGTAATTCAAAAGCCTATATTGCTTAGCCTTTTAAGTTTCTTTCTTTTCCAGCATGGGCTTGTTGATTCAAATTTATAAATTTATTTCTTATTCTGTCAAATAGAATATAGAGTTAATAAAAAGTTAGTTAAAGTTTGTCACTTTATATTTAACTTGCTTTATGATTTGAGATCATAATTTGAAATTTCAAATTCTCAAAAAAAAAGAAAAACCATAATTTGGAATTCCAAATTGTGATTTCAATTTCTTTTTTAAATGTAAAACTTGACCCAAATACATGAAGATTCATAATGAATAGGTTGGAAGAGTAGTCTTTAGATAGTATAGATAATACTTATGCCTTGAGAATGTACAATAGGCAAGTGTTTGTAGTCCCACCGTTAGGATAATTGCCTTTTAAGCAATAGACCCGGGTTCGACTCCCGGCAGATCAATATAGTCGGTTACTAATTAAATGAAAAAAATAACAATTTTTTCTAGTACAACCAAAACGCAATCAAGAAAAAACAAGTAACTGACCTGATATTGTACAAATATCTTACCATCGTTGGGGTGCTTCTCCCTTGTAGTGCTTTCATTGCAGCTTCTGCAAAGGCTTGTGCAGCTTCAGCAGCATCAGCCTCTCTAGAGAGCTAAGATCAAACACAGAGGAAAAAATAGTCAATATAGCACCATCATATTAATGTTACAATCATAGAAGGTAGCATTCAGTTCATACTGAACAGCATACTAAACCAGGACCCATCCATACTTAAAAAGTGGTTGAAAAAATTAGACTCCTACAATCTTATGCAGTTGATACTGTTGTGAACGCCAAATGCTTAAAAAACTTGTGTCCCCCCACACATTAAAGAATTAACGACTGTACAAGGTAAGAACTAAAAACTATAACAAATGAGTTCCAGAAGAACTCATACTTGAATTAGCAAGAAGCACCAAGAGCAAACACTATACAGAATGTTATTGATGGCATGACAAGCAAGACTTCAAAATTCCAAAATGTGTTGAGAGGCCCTATGAAAGAATATAGTGCAACTTAACTAAGCAGTACTGCTCTAAATTGTCTTACTTTTCGGACATTAAGCTCAACAAGAAGATGAGTACCTCTATGTACGTTGCTATAGTAGTCTGGTTGGAACCACCCGGCTCCTTCAAGTTGCTTATAGCCTCCATTATAAGATTATCCAATCTATAATAGTAGTAAAGCAGCAACACTTAAGAGATAGTCGTCCTTCCAGCAAAAAGTAAGACCAAAAACTGGAACATAACAAACTTATGATAAGGCTAGGACAACTTTTATCCATCTACCATAGTCAGAATGCTAAAAACAAAACACGAATTATTACTTGGAAATAACATGGGTAGAATGTGAAAATAATTAGAACTATAGAAGTATGAGATCATGCAGAAGACAACATTTAACTAAATCCGCGAGCAGAAGCAAATGTATAAGGCTACAACTTGAGTCATGCTGTAACAAGTAATGAGCAAGGTTTAACCTTATGATAGATCTTTTTGACCCACGAATCTGTGGAGAATCACTAGAAGTAGTAGCTAGCCTTGCTTCAGCCATTTCCTCATCACTTTTAGCCTCAGTGGAGATAGATAAAGACCTCTCATCCTGTTTACGGGTTTGATTCATTCTTTTGAGAGCCAACCTTGCTTTCTCTCTAGAACCACAGCCGTTTGCCATCACACTCATGTTCCTCCACTTGTCCTGAACAACAACAAAGACAAATTAGCATATCATGCATAAATACATCGGTAAGAGGAAAAAAAAAGATATGTGACCTTCATCAATTCGAATGACCCCAAAGCTTCCTCTCTGCAAAAGAGAACTTTATCCTAAAAGAAATGGAGAAAAGGGAAATTCTACCTTTAGATCTATAGTAGTTTGATACCTATCCTAATGGATACTATTTACTAAAACTCAAAAGAACTTTACCTTCAAAAGCTTACGATATCCATTTGGCCTCCCGTGAGTTTTGGTAACAATTCCAACAAAGAAACATCAGAAATAGAGCTCAGAGTCTCTCCTTTAAGGCCAAAGCTTGCTGGGAAAGCATGCATATCATCTGAATGGCACTATTTTGATGTCGTTGTTGTAAAGCAAGCATACGAAACCATAGTTAAAATGGCGATGAGAAGGAAGCATAACAAAAGGCAGGAATGATTTACCTTCTTTTGACTCCCCATCGCGTGTACTTGTGCACTCCCTTTGACCTTGTAATTTGCTATTTCAGATGTTAAGAAGATTCATTTTCACACTTGGCCTGAAGAGAGAAACATCAGGTCGTGCGAGTAACTAATATATTTGATTGAGAACTAGCAAAGCGATGTACATGAACATCTTATAATAAACGCAAAACCAATGTGTAAGCATCAATATTTTGTGGTGTGTACAGACTTACCACTTTTCCCAATTACAAGTAAAAAACACAAAATAATAAATAAAAGGACGTCTGTAAAAAGACACTAATGAACACAAACTGTCAAAGAGCCTATCAGTCGAGTAATGCATGCAATCCTATAGCAGTAGAGTAATGCATGCAATCCTATAGCAGTAGAGCAATGCATGCAATCCTATAGACTACAACAACCATTCAAAGTTATGAACATCCTAGTTGTCAGGCAAAATAAATTATGTACAGCAGCATCAATACAATAGAAAAGATGATGTCAGATCAACGTTTTGCAAAAAGATTACCATATCTTTCTCCCATCAGCACCAGTCCATCTCGTGAGACTCCAGATCCTTCAAAAAAAACTACGACTTCAGGTGATGAAGTAAAATAATAAAATTCAGCAGAACTTTCTGCATATCAAAATGCATTAGATTAATGTCAAAGAAACTAATACTTACCTTTGTCATCCACCTTGACATAGCAGGTCCCAATGCCTATAGCAACAGATACCTGGTGGAAAGTGGAAACTAGATTAAAGTTCAAACTAGGAGTACACAACTTATAAGAATAACAAACATCAAAAGACCAGTCCTATAAGGAAGTAAATCTCATGGAAAAAAGAACTAGAGTTGTGATAAAAGAATATTCATTTGGAAAAAAATAAAATAATGATGCTAGAAGGGGAGTGTCATACTAAGAGGAGAAAAAATAGTATCAATTTTCATGTAAAACATATGCCCTCATCATAAGAAGTAGCAAACAAAGGAACATAAGAATTCATAGAAGAGCCTCACTGGACAATAGTAGCCATGGAGAAGGAGAAGCACGTGTGCAACACAGGTCATTCTCACTGCACACAAATGACAAACTTTAAGAAACCAGATAGTATATCCATAGGTTAGCTGGTGTAACAAAGACGGACCTTTCAATCTCAATAATTTGAAGGAGAGGATGTACAAGAGCAGAGACTCTTTCAGAGAATGCAAGACCTTCTTTGGGCTTCCAGATCATATATGCAAACCAAAAGATCAACCAGGTCAGAGTACAACTTTAGAAGTAAAGTATGTAAATCAATATTTTTCGTTTGTTTGAACTGTGAGAAAACTATAAGTACTTGGAGTGCATTTGTTTCCTTCTAACTGGCTGGTTGTAAAATACTTCACGAACAATGACTGCAAAAAGAAAAATCCCAAGAAATTTCCTTATTAGCAAACAACAGTCAATTCATGTATCAGGTAGGCTTATACAGAATTACCTGTTGTACCAACATTTTGTCTACAATCATCAACTCCGAGGTACAAACACTTGCCGTTCTGTAAACAATGGCAAGAACAAAGACCAAGTTAGTAGTTTTATACCTATCCTAATGGATACTACCAACTAAACCTCAAAAAACTGTACCTTCAAAACCTTACGATATCCATTTGGCCTCCCGTGAGCTTTAGTACAATGTCCAACAAAGAAATGTCAGAAATAGAGCTCAGAGCCTCTCTTTTAAAGCCAAAGCTTGCTGGGAAAGCATGCATATCGTTTGAATGGCTATATTTTGATGTTGCTGGTGTAAAGGAAGCATAAGAAACCATAGTTAATAAAGAGAAGGACGGGGCGCCAATCCTACAAGTACCATTAAGAACCAACTAGTCACCACAAGAGATTCTTAAAAACCACATTAAAATAGCTTTATCAGATTAACACAATCAGTATCAATGATGCCAACAAAGGGAGTTAAATGCTGCACATAATTTCTGGCAAGTTGATTGCACATCTAACATGGAACAAAGATGAACAAGTGACACATTTTTTCTTTTTTGGGGTGATAAGTCAAACCACTCCTCTCTTAACCTACATCCAAACAAAAGATCATAATCCTTGACTATGTAAAAAGGGACGCACATTTATTTTGACATGGGCCTCAGTTTCTACATAAGAATATACTCCACCAGACGGCCACAAAGTGATGGAATAATAGATAAAGCACCCTATATCACTATCCTTTTCTTCAGTAATATCACAAAATTGCAGTACAAAAGAGTAAGACATTATTTGGTTAAAGTATTAGTCATGCAGGGAATGTTTATGCAGTGATGATACTGTAAAAACTGGTATGCGGTAAATAATAATGTAGGGATCCTAATGCGGTGAATAATAAATGAGTTATTCTATGCAGGGACTATCTAATATAAAGGGAATTTTGCCTGTAAATACTCATCCGTGCATTGGTGACACCTGCTTTCTTATTCCATATTCTATCCCGCATAATTCTCGCATAAGTCATGAGGATAATTAATAATGAACAGTTAAATACTGCCAACCAGACGCTGCATAAGTTATGTTGAGCTTATTTTTCTTATGCGGATAACTGAGTGGTACATAGTTATGCAGTTATTACTTTTACTTACACAACCAACAAATGTTATTCTATTTATGCGGAAATTTATGCTGAGATTTATATTTGCTAATGATGGAACCAAACGATCCCTAAGAGAAGCAATTTTTAAAGCAAATGCATTATAAAGAAATTTATGAGAAACCAAGAACGAACATAATGGACTATGCAAAGGCCAGAATAGACCTGATCAATTATAGCAACTGCTGTCCCGCCCACAGGCGGAATAAACTTCTTATCAACTTGTTGAAGAACTTTGGCACCCTCCACCAGGCAGTTTTATCAATGATATCAGGAACCAATGAAGCACCAACAAAATGCAAGATGCCAGAAGTGACATTGAGTATATTATTCTGATTCTTAAGACTGTTCCAGTAGCGCTCTGCATCTCATATTGGAAAGAAAAAAGTCCATCATATTAACATAATAGAGAAGAAGTCACAAAACTGTCCGAGATATAGCTAAGGTACTTAACTGTAATCTCTGGACGGAAGTCCCTCCATTTGTCCCAGAATATAAGATACATTGAGTTTTTTGTTGGTGCAACTTCTGAAGATTTGAATAGAAGTGTCAGGCATGACAATTCTATCACAAAATCAGAACATAAGCAAGATGGAATTTGAAAGAGACTATGTGGCCTAGGACACTTAGAAAGAGACACTGTAATCTCTAGTGCTTTCATGATTTATAAGAATACAGTCTAAGATAATCTTGAAAAGTGGGTGAAAGAAATGAAGCTAATTAACTGAAACATGCACTAGAAATATTAAGCTCTTATTCAGGACAGGAACTGTTAAGAGTGGGTTGGAGAATGGATTGGTGGTCTGCTCATATGGACTTAGGCAATTCACCCCTCATGAGCAAGCTTTTGGGGTTAAATCAAGCCCAAGGGTCATATCTTAACATGGTATCAGAGAAAGGTTCATCTTGTTTGGGCTCCCGGTCTACGCTCTATTTGGGCCCTAGGCGTGAAAGGGATGTTAGAGTGGGTTTGAATCCCACATTGATGGAAGAATGGACTGGTGGCCTGTTAAATGGACTTGGGCAATCCTCTCCCCGTGAGCCGGCTTGTGGGGTTTGGTTAGGCCCAAGGGCCATATCTTAACAGGAACAAATGGCAGGAATGGTTTACCTTCTTTTGACTCTCCATAGCGTGTACTTGTGCACACCCCTTGAGTTTGTAATTTGCTATTCCAGATGTTAACAAGTTTCATTTTCACACTTGGCGTGAAGAGAGAAACATCAGGTTGTGTAAATTACTAACATATTTGAGATAATATTAGAAAGAGACCTAACCCTCCCAAGAAATTTGATAACATTACCTTTCATCAGAGAATACACTGTCACCACAACTTTGGGTGGAAGATTGATCACACTTATGGGACGACTGCTGTGGAAGCTCTGAGAAGATAGCTTTTGAAGAATGCTGCAGTCTCCTTACAGCTCTAGTTTCTGCACGGTGGAAACGAACATTAATTAGTTACACATATTTTCTAATATTGTTGATTATTAACACAAACAAGCACTCAAGGACAAATTACCTGGCATTGGATGAAAGGGGTTGCCCTGAGTTTCTGGATTTCCAGTTTACACCAACTGTGCAATGAGCAAGAGATCCATCAATTGACCGACTTGAAATTTAGGTCTGACAGAGGAATCTGGACTCGGTATCCAGCTTTTCAGAAGCACTTCCCAACAGAATATTCTGTGAAGATCGAATCTCTCTCCTGACAGTGCACTCTCCAATCAGTTTCTTTTGCTGTGGGGATGGAAGTTCAAGTGTGACTTTGCAACTCTGGGCCCTACACTTCTTTTTCTTGATCTCATAATTCACAAGTATATCTGAAAAACGGAGCAGGGAATGGGATAGCAATAGATGAGGCGGATACTTCAACAACTATATTCTTATCTAGGTTTTCCAAAAGTAGCTTAAGAGAAAAGAAAGTAACTAAACTACACAATGTCATAACACTGAAATGCTTTGTACCATCTGATGGGTAAGTACTCTCTCTTCCACTAACCTTCCACAGTGCCCCCCCCCCACATCAGGGAAGCAGGTGAGGGGCTGCAGCCTACAGGAAAGGGAATGTGGAGTTGCTCTCACCGACAGAGTTACTTCCAGTCCAAAGATTCATGAAAGTATCCTCAATAAAGAGAAGAATGGAGCTTCAATCCTACAAGTACCATTAAGAACCAACTAGTCACCATAACAGATTCTTGAAAACACATCAAAATAGCTTTATCAGATAAACAAATTCAGTATCAATGGTTCCAACAGAAGGAGCTAAATGCTGCACATCATTTCTTGCTAATCGATTACACATCTAACATGGAACAAAAATGAAGTGGCATGTTCTAATAGACAAACAAGAACCACACACACACACCTCTTCGTTATTTTCCCTTTTTGTGGTGATAAGTCGAACCTCTCTTAACCTACATATGGTACACAAAGTAGAAATTCTGAGCTGGTGATGCCCAGCATTTCTCAAAAATAAGATGGCATTGAAGTCAATAGCTTCCTATCCAGTTCATAGCAAGATATCTACATAATCAGACAATGTAATCAGTTAAAACAAAATTCAGTAATCCAGAAAAGTGCAACAGTTCTCAAGTTTGATCTAGTCCATGGTCTGCAGTCGAAAACTAAGAGGAACCAAACGCAGTCCTCAGCTTACTGTGCTCCCACTTCCTCCACTCATCAAAGAAAAATAAGAAAATTGTCACTGCCTCGGAGCCTATTCTAGTTATTCCTTAATCACCTCATTCTAATTAATAATTTCTAGTATCTATTAAAACTGTTAGAACTTAAGAGTAGTCTTAAAGTGTTCAAATGAAGCTAGTTCATCTAAGATGTGGATTGTATCTCATACAGGTTAGACCTACTGGCAGTTAGTCTAAGCCAATACCGGCAACTAGCATTACTGCTCTCCAGCAACCCACCCTACCTACCAAAGACCAGCACCCTGTACTATCGGTGCCCTTCTCTCTTCAGTATCACATCTCTCTCTCGTGGTCATTCCAGAGAGACCATACCTCTTTTAGGCAACTGGTCAAGAAGACCTCTTTCCAATGATAGTTCTAGCGATGTCATGCCTCTCTACGACAACCATTCTAACAGAGTCGCTCCTCTTTCCTATAACTTTCTGACAAAGGCGTGACTCTTTACAGATGATCGTCTGGTCATGTCGCGCCCCTTTCCGAAGAGCGTTCCCACAACATCGTGCCTCTTGTTGGTGATTATTCCTGTAGAGAAGTGGTCATTTTTCTGACAGCAATATTAACTCTCCTGGTAAGCTTCCAACTACTGGAACTTCTCTAGCCAGATCATCCAGTGATATTCAGTTTCTTATCTTTTCGCTATAAGAAAACTAAGGCGGCTTCTTAACTTTGTGCTTTTCTGGTCTCCAATATTAGATAATGCTAGGTGTTAGTACAAAGTTAGGTTCAACTTTAATGAATGTTGCAAAATTTAGTGCAATGGATTCTGGTAAATGGCAATTTTATTAAGTTTCACAGAGTGGTTGTGTAATGAAAATCTAATTAAAGATAGCAACTTACCAGGTAAATGATCTTGAAGCTTGTGAATGAATGTTGTACATCCAACCCCAGTTTTGAATTTGGTCAGCACAGTTGTGTAGTAATTGGTAACCAATTTCAGGCACGACCTGCAAAAGCATAGTCAAAGACTTAAAATCAATGTTACCTATTATAAAGATCCCCACAAAACTCAAATTCAATGTTACCTATTATAAAGATCCCCACAAAACTCAAATTCAATGTTACCTATTTATCAAAATCAATATACCAATTCTTGCTCGAAATCAAGATAGGTTGATGTCCTCATTTGTCCAGATAGGACTTGATAATTCAATAAGTTACAGACTCCAAGTACATGCGGATTTCATTGGGTATGTAGTTGTTGTTGTTACAGACTCCAAGTTGAAATAACACGTCAATGAGCTTTTAGACAACCATTACCTTCTCACGCAGTTCTTCCAAAAGGATTCACTCATCTGCAGAATGCTGCAGAACATTACAATTAGTGTAATATTCAATATAGATAAATGCTAGAATCAAACAAAAGATCATAATCGTTGACTATGTAGTGCAGATAACTGAGTGCTACATAGTTATGAGGATATTGCCTTTTCTAACGTGGCCAACAAATAATATACTATCTATTCGGAAGTTTATGCTGAATTATATTTGCTAATGAGTCCAACCAAACGATCCCTAAGAGAAACAATCGTTTAAAACAAATGCATTATAAGGAATTCATGAGAAACCAAGAATGGCCATAATGGAATATGCAGAGGCCAGAATAGACCTGATCAATTATAGAAAGTGTGGGCACACCACTAACGGAATAAACTTCTTATCAACCATTGGAGAAATTTGGCACCCTCCAGACAGTTTTTATCAATGGTGTCAGGAACCAATTAATCACCAACAAAATACAAGATCCCAGAAGTGACATTGAGTATAGTATCTCATACTGGAAAGGGTAAAAGTCCACTTCTTCAGATTCTCTGTTCCAGTTCTGCTCTGCATCTCATACTGGAAAGGGTAAAAGTTCATCATCTTAACAAGATAGAGAAGAAGTTGCAAAAACATCCGAGATATAGCTAAGGTACTCAACTGTAATCTCTGGACGGAAGTCCCTCCATTTTGTCCCAGAATATAAGAAACTTTGAGTTTTTGTCGGTCCAAATTCTGAAAATTTGATTTTAAAATGTCAGGAGGCATGACAGTGCTATTACAAGATCAAAACATAAGCTAAATGGAATTTGGAAAAGACTGTGTGGCCTAGCAGACATAGAAAGAGACATTGTAATCTCTATGGCTTTCATGATTATAAGACTGCAGTCTAAGATAATCTTGAAAAGTGGGTGAAAGAAATGAAGCTAATTAACTGAAACATGAACTGGAAAAGTTCAGCTCTTATTCAGGTCAGGAACAAATTGCAGGAATAGTTTACGTTCTTTTGACTCCCCATCACGTGTACTTGTGCACTCCCCTTGAGCTTGTAATTTGTTATTCCAGATGTCATCAAGTTGCATTTTCACACTTGGCCTGAAGAGAGAAACATCAGGTCATGTGAGTTACTAACATATTTGATTGAGATAATATCAGAAAGAGACCTAACATTCCTGAGAAATTTGAGAACATTACCTTTCATCAGAGAATACACCATCATCACAACTTGGGATGGAAGATTGATTATATTGATGGTATGACTTCTGTGGAAGCTCAAAGCATATAGCTTCTGAAAAATGATGCAGTCTTCTTACAGCTCTAGTTTCTGCACGACGGACAAGAACATCACATTTTCTCTCATCATTGATTATTAACACAAACAAGCACTCAAGGAAAAATTACTTGGCATGAGTGGCACATCATGAACAGTCTATTCTTATTTCCCGCTGCCTTTCTTGAAGACTCACTCGTGGCAAATAACTTCATCTTGCCTTGGTAAAATGGAGAAGCAATGACTTCTTCTACTCATCGTCTTCCTTATAAGTTCATCTGTTTTACCTCCATTTTCAGCATCAATCCATTTACGTGAGTCTCCATCCACCCTAGAGGAGAGCATAGCTCGTGCCTCGTGGTATCAAATAATTCTTAAGATTCTTTTCACCGTGAGAATGCACAAGTATTAAATCATCTCCATCATAATAGAATGCAGAAGGACCTGAACCATAAACACCCATAGATAAATCCCCCTATACTGGCCATCTCTTCTCTAGAAAGAGCATAAAAATTGAGATCAAACTTTGCAGTCCTCTTTTTTCAAATTATTTATGGCAGGGACCAAGAGATTATGTTCCATGTCTCCAAAATTATAGGTCACAACAACTTCACGTTTAACAGGAAATCATCCTCTGTGGGTAAAACATTACTTGAAACATTATTCTATCTAGGTTTTTCAAAAGTAGCTTAACAGAAAAGAAAGTGATAAAACTACATGATGGCATAACACTTAAATGATTTGCACCATCTGATGCATAAGTAACTCTCTCTTCCACTAACCAACCCTCCACAATTTGTTTCCCCCCACCCCCATCCCCCTCTTCTTTTAGGGAGGCAGGTGGGGGGCTACAGCCTACAGGGAAGGGAATGTGGAATGGACAAAGGCACGCACATGTACAAATAATATCAAATACAATAAATCCTAAGTGATGTTGCATAAAAATGTCGAGACAATTGCTCTCACCGACAGAATCACTTCCAGTACAGAGATTCGCGACAGTAGCCTCAATAAAGAGAAGGACGAGGCACCAATGAAGTACCTTTAAGAACCAACTAGTCACCACAAAAGATTCTTGAAAAACACATCAAAATAGCATTATCAGATTAACACAATCTGTATCAATGGTGCCAACAAAGGGAATTAAATGCTGCACATCATTTCTGGCAAGTTGATTGCACATCTAACATGGAACAAAAATGAACAAGTAACATGTTCTAATAGACAAACAAGAACCACACCAACCCCCACCCACCCACCCATTTTTTTTTCTTTGTGGTGATAAATCAAACAAGTGGAAACTCTGAGCTAGTGATGAGCAGCATTTCTGACAAATAGCATGGCATTGAAGTAAATAACTTTCTTGCCATTTCATAGAAAAATGCCTACATAATCAGACAATGTAATCAGTTGAAAGAAAATTCAGTAATCCTAAAAAGTGCAACAGTTCTCAAGTTTGATCTAGTCCATGGTCTACAGTCGAAAACGAAGAGGAACCAAACGCAGTCCTCTGATTACATGTGCTCCCACTTCCTCCAGTCATCAAAGAAAAGAAAAGATTTTTTTTTTATTATATGTACCAACATCTTGTCTACAATCATCAATTCCAAGGTACAAACACTTGCCGTCCGGTAAACAATGGCAAGAACAAAGACCAAGTTAGTAGTTTTATACCTATCCTAATGGATACTACCAACTAAATCTCAAAAGAACTTTACCTTCAAAACCTTACGATATCTATTTGGCTTCCCGTGAGTATTAATAACAATTTCCAACAAAGAAACGTCAGAAATAGAGCTCAGAGCCTCTCCTTTGAAGCCATAGCTTGCTAGGAAAGCATGCATATCATCTAAACGGCTGTATTTTGATGTCGCTGGTGTAAAGGAAACATATGACACCATAGTTAGAATGGCCAGACAAAAAGGAAACAGAAAAAAAGATGAAAGATGTACTGTCTCCATAAGCTGGGCCAAAAGTACCTAAGCACCAATATGTTTGTTCCAGCTCAACTTCAGCTAGAATAAATAATCAGAACATCTTTAGATACAATAGTGATGAACAAAAAATATATTTCATTCCCCCCCACCCCACCCCCCTCCCCTTCTTTTGGGAAGGTGGTACTGTACCAGATAAAGAAAGTATTCTATTGCAAATGAATCACCAGGAAAGTGAAATATATTTTGTGCTAATGAACACAAACTGTCAAACTGCCTATCAGTTGAGTAATGCATGCAATCCTATAGACTACAACAATCATTCCAAGTTACCGTATCAATCCGACTTGCCATTGTTAGTCACTTAACTATGATGTTCTCAGCAGTCCACCTCTACTCTACTGATCCTCAAAACATTAACAAAATCAGAAAAGATGAACCATATACTCCCCATTCTCTTACCTGGCCCAATTTTCTATTTTTAAGAAACAATCAAAGTCAAGAAGTCTAGACCATGTAAATGAAAATGCCACTGAGGCCCTTCATTGAAAATACAAAAAAAAAAATTGAGTTGTTTGAGTGGGGGCCTTCAAGAAACACACATTCAATACCTAGTAAAATCGTTAAAAAGGAAATATTGAAACATAGCGAGTTTCTTGATTTTTTCTTAAATCAAGAATTCCAATGTAGTAACTTCAAGAAGACAACAAGTTCTTGATTTTTTTCTTAAATCAAGAATTCCAATGTAGTAACTTCAAAAAGACAACAAGTTCTTGATTTTTTCTCAAATCAAGAATTCCAATGTAGTAACTTCAAAAAGACAACAAGTTCTTGATTTTTTTTAAAATTAAGAGTTCTAACAAGTCAAAAAAGACAACAAGTTCTCAAATTTTCCTTCGAAGAATACCAAGATAAGAGTAGCGAATCTTGGAAAGAGAAGTAGCGTATGAAGTTCATAAGAATTTTGATCGGACATCGTCGCCGGGAAAGTTAAGATCAGCGCCCGTAGCGTAATAGATAGGCGGGTCGGGATGGTGATTCCTATAATGCGCAGGTGGTGTCTATTTATAGATATTAATATTAATTAATACACGGAAAATGGAATGAAATTGAGTCGATTGTTTTTTAGAAAGATAAAACTTATTTATTTTAAATGAATTTGGTGTAGGGGGAGTAACTACATTGTCTAATATGTCTAATAATTATTTGATTAGCAAGTAATTGGTATTGACATGAGTTAATTATCCTCTTTCAATTTTTAGAGCGGTAAATTGCTGATAATTACATAGTGTAATGGTAATTTGATTATTTTGTAATTTCTACATTATATTTCTATTTTTATTTTTATTTTAGTTTTAATTTTATTGTTTTAAATTCCTTTTAATTTTTATATCCTAGTATTTTCTTTTTTAAAAAATTTATTCCATATTTCATTTTTTTCTCATTCTCAACCTTTATTTCATATGATTCCATATAATTTTTCACATCATCTAGTTTTGTAATTTTATGTTTGTTTTTTCACTAGCATAATCTTGTTAGTTTTCTTATTTCTAAATTAAGTAGGATTATTGTTGAATAAGGTTATAGACTTACGTTTTTTTTAATTCTTTTACATCATATTTATGTGTGTTATGTTGAAATAAGAGTATTGTATTTGTACCAAAAAAAAAAGAGTATTGTATTAAATTTTTTGTTTTGACATTAGAACTTCTGTTATATTTTATGTTTAATTTGTTATAGTAATATTGACTTGATATTTCTCATTGCAAGTCATTTATTGTGTAGTTAGACGTGATACATTATCTTTTTTGTCAAAATATTTTAAAAATTTATTATTAATAATATTAATCTTTTGTCAAATATACATTTCATAATATTCATAGAAATCTTGTACTTTTTAACTTTTATGATTAGTTTAAAATATACTAATTTAAAAAAATATAAATTATTTTATTTTTATAATATTATTTAAGAACGTATGTTTATTAATTAATTAATAAATTTAAAAAATAATAAATATCTTAAATTTTGATTTTTATAGCATTTATAAAGGTTTTTATTTATTTAATACAAATTTTTAATTTTAGATAATTAATTTTATTTTTTTAAAATTTAATACAGCTTTATGAATTACATAGTCAATGTCAGATAGTTAAGTTTTCTTCTTAGACAATGTATCTTTTATCTATATTGCCTTTTCATTTTTTTCTGTGTGTTCATGAACATATATAGTTAAGGCCAAAGCTTGTTGGGAACGCATGCATAACATTCGAATGGTAGTATTTTGATGTCGTTGGTATAAAAAAAACTATAGTTAAAATGGTCAGATAAAAGCTAGAATATTAGAAGATGAAAAAGAAAACAGACGTATATATTATTTCTATAAACTGGGCTATAAATATTTAAGCATCAATATGTATGATTCAATTCAACTTCACCTAGAATAAATAAAGAACAATTTTCCCATATAGCAAACATAAAAATCATATTTGTATGCTATAGCTACAGTTTGTATAATTGCGCTCCATAACAAACTTTATGTTTGCTATGACTATTAATCTGTATATTTCGGTATACATATACATAAAAAAAACTATATTTGGGTCTATTTGTATATTTCGGTATACAAATGGGTCCTGCATTTGTATATTTCGGTATACAAATGAGTCCTGCATTTGTATATTTCGGTATACAAATGGGATGGCAAAAAACATGGAATGTTTGCTGCGA
>JAJONR010008960.1:0-36230 GCA_029582245.1 Solanum etuberosum
ATCATATTTTTAAGCAGCGACTAATTTTTAAAATTTGGCAACAACTGATTTTATTAAATGTAAATGTTAATGCTATTATTAGAAATTAAAAGAACATGAAATCCAACCAATAACTCGATCTGGCCCATTTAGCCCGTTAACTACACTAATCAAGGCAAGGGGCTAAGTCAGACGTCCTTTCCCCATGCCCCATCCCCAACCCCTTAACATTAGCTAGGGTTAGCCTGAGTTTTGTATGACCACATTTTAGTGAGTCGGATTTCCTCAACCTGACACGATAATATCAATACTTCAATGTTCAAACTATAAAAATTAAAAATCTCATTCAATTGATACATAAATGACCAAAAAAAATTTAAGGAATAAACATAAATGTTCAAAATATACGTAATCTAAGAATATGGTAAGTAATTTTATAATTTTTTCTATTTATTCATGCGTCTTCTTCTGCAATCTTGGACTTCCTCCTCCCTTTCTCTTTCTAGGTCTTTTGCGGCCTTTTTGTTTCTGGTTTCGATGGGGAGCCAACTTTTAGAGAAACACTCGGCTTAACTGTGAGGTCTGATGCAGAAGGGAAAGGCAGGAATGACCTGATTTCGCTTCAGATTCGAATCCTGACTCATCTTCACTTTTGAAATCAAAAGAAGATTGAGATTTTTGTGGGTTTGAATTGATTTTTTAGTAATTGGTCTCTTTTTAATTGGCTGTCTCGGGTTCCTCGCCATTTTTTTTAGGCTCAGAACTCTTCATAACCTCAACAGTCTTTGTAGCTTTTCCATTAGTGCTATTGTTAACATTTTACTTAACGCCTCCATTACTAGTTTTTGGAGCGCCCCAAATCCTCTTTGAATGCTCATAAACCAAAAAAATTCAACCCTTTGTGAAAAGTAGCTCTTCACATCTTTCACATTAGTCAAATATTTCTTCTTTAACCGCCTTACCTTGTCGCTGATTTGATTCTTTGAAACTTCAACCTGCAACTTCCCCCTGACGAATTCATGAAAAGCAGACATATCGGCACTAGGTTTCATACCTTTTACCGCCTTGTATTGAACAATACCTTTGAATAGAATAAGCTAGTTGTCATCGCTCCATAGACTACGAGGAGTAGCAGTTGATTTTTTTTCTCCTAATTTTGAGTCTTTTGCGGCCTTTTTGTTGCTGATTTTAATGAGGCAACAACTTTTGCAGGTTTACTCGGCTTGACAGTTAAATCTAATGTAGTAGGGGAAGGCAGGGAATGATCGATTTTCACTTCCGATTCGAATCCTAACCCATTTTCACTTCCGGACTCAGAAGAAGATTGAGGTTTTTGTGGGGTTTGAACTGATTTTTGCGTAATCAATCTCTTTTCAACTGAAGGGCTGTCTCGAATTCCTCATCACTTTTCGGACTTGATATTTTTTTTTTAAATTCACATGGATTTAATTGAAAACAACAAATCACATTTTAAAAAAAGATTTCTTCCGATTAAAAAACACGAATAAGGCGTGATTGCTCCATCATCCTTCGAACATCCCCATTCCATATGTGAGTAGTGGTATTGGTGTGACTCATAAAACTCACGTGGAATAGATGTCTAAATGGGGAAATAATCATCCAATTGTAGAATGGCGCGGCAATTGATTAAGACATTGGCTTTTTTGTATAAATAGAAAAACCCTACACAAAGCTTTCATCTTTTTGTCTTTGCTTCAACACTCACCATAGATACCGCTGACGGCCGAATAGCTTTCTCTTCTTGCTTTCAGAAACAATGGCCCCCAAAACCAAATCCCGCTTAGTAGACCAGCCTCCTTCTGCATCGTCCTCGGAAGAACAAGAACTGGTGGAGGAATCCCAGGAAGAAGAAGAAGAACAACAATCGAGGGAGGAAGAAGGAGAAGAAGAATCAGGGGAAGAAACTGAAGAAGATGAAGAACCCAAGACAGCCCATCCCGTTGTAAAGAGACCCGTTTCTCAAAAACTAGTTCAGACACCACAGAAGCCCCAATATTCTTCTGAGTCCGGAAGCGAAAATGGGTCAGGATCCGATTCGGAAGCGGAATCGGGTCATCCTCTGCCTTCTCCTTCTGCATCGGACTTCACCGTTAAGCCGAATGTTGCTGCTAAAGCTGCTGCCCCATCGAAAGCAGCAGCAAAGAGACCACAAGAGGCCCAGAAAGAGAAAGGGAGGAAGAAGCCCAAGATTGCAGAAGAAGAGGAGAAAACGTCTGCTGCTACTCCCCGGAGTCTTTGGAGCGATGATGACCAGCTTGCTCTACTCAAAGGGATTCTTGAATACAAGACGGTAAAAGGTTTGGAACCCAGTGCCGACATGTCTGCTTTTCATGAATTCATCAGGGGGAAGTTGCAGGCTGAAGTTTCAAAGAGTCAAATTAGTGATAAGGTAAGGAGGTTAAAGAAGAAATTTTTGACTAATGCGAAAGATGGTGAAGAGCCAGTTTTCACAAAGGGTCAGGATTTTCTGGTTTTTGAACACTCAAAGAGGATTTGGGGCGCTCCAGGAACTAGTAATGGAGGAGTTAATGAGAATGTTAACAATAGCTCTAATGGCAAAGCTAAAAAGACTGTTGAGGTTAAAAAGAGTTCTGAGCCTAAGAAAAGTGCTAAAGTGAGCAAACCAAAGGATGATGAGAAACAGAAGGAAGAAGAGAAACAGGTTGCCGTAAAAGAGGTGGTTAAGGAGGATATAGTTAAGGGTGATCAACATGATTTTCAGTCCAAATATCCACGTTTGGCTGCATCACTTGAAACTATGTCTGGCTTGTCTACAATGTATCCAAATGGTTCAAGTTTGTTAAAGGAGAAGATGAGTTTGATTGCTACCGACAAGGCTAAAGTGTTGGAGGAGAAGTGGAAGAAACTGGAGGATGATGAAGCTGCCTTGATGGTGAAGCGCTTAGATTTCATTGCGGAGCATTACAGATTGGTGGTTGATGCAATGAGAGGTAACTAGATGCTGATGGATCATGTTCTATTCGATGCTTCAAGTTCTGATACTGTTTCTGTGGAGTTTTAGATATTGTTTCTCAAGACAATTTCTTCTCGCGTTGATGAACTTATGTTTAGTCCGCGAAGTAGATTTAGTTTTTCAGGTTGATTCATACATTTTATTGCTTATTTAGTTTTACTAGTGAACTGGTTTGGATGATATCTGCTGTGTTGCTTCTTATATATGTTAGTGTGGTATGGAGTGATTGGCTCTATTGTGGGGTTGCAATGAAATGCCTACACATTCCTATCATATAATGTATGGTGGAAGCAAACTTAGGAACAGCTGAAGTGGAATGTATGGAGACGTTCTAGTTCATCCTTTGTAATATGTCATTTCCTATTCCAGATGGAAATATATTTAAATGCTATCTTTCTCAGTTTTTGCAGCTTGTGTTGATTCACTTTGTTCTCAAGTTGTTGTAGCTTGTGTTGTCCTTGGCCTACTTGTTATCTCCTTGCAATGTTGATCCACTTTGTTCTCAATTGTTGTTCATGTAATTGATTTGGGTGGGGGGCTATTGGGGGAAGGTTGTATCTCTTTCCTTTTACCTCGTGGTCAACCTGTCATACGTTTTAAAAAAAGAACGAAGATATTTGAGAAGAATGCATTTGGACAATAGGAAAGAAGCTGTTGTAATGTTGTCCCTCCAAGATTCAGGCATATCCTTCATTAGTAAATCTTATATTTTTCTGGGATTGTTACAGTTTCCTCTAGATATTTCCTTTGGTATAGAGAGCAATGTTGATTCCTGACTAGACAGTTGTTCAATCCTAGAGGTTTCAAGTCCTGTTATATATCTTGAAGAACTTAAATTATGACAGAAAATTTTCTTACTGGCGCTGCTTCTTAGGTGTTTCCTTTAACTGCTGATTCTCTATTCTTTCCTAGTAAAGATATTCTGCAGCGCATGACTGGCACACACATACACCTTTTATGTGTGTGCGTGTCTACACGCTTGGATTTATCATCATTCAATCAACTATATGTCAATCCTATGACTATTGAGGTCAGTTATATGAATTCTCAATATCCGTTTGTTTTGTTCAGTTCCATTGCCATTCCTATACTGAATAATTAGGTCTTAAAGACGAATTAGGAGTTTTTTAAATCTCCCACACATCTCTTTATGGTATCTACTTACTAGTTTAATCTCAACTGTTTGTCATCACTCATATAGATCTCTTGGTTCCATTTGTTTCTGTTTTTAACCAAGTCTACATTGATTTCGAAAGACTTTAGGGCTTGAAAACTTTTTTCTCCATGCGACTCAATTCACCTCTTAAAAATCTTAATTATTGTGTTGTCAAACCTATAAACCAGTGCATTTTGGAGGTCTTAACACATGGGGAAGCCATCTAACTTTATCTTCTATATGTGCTACCTGCACTCTGTTCGATGTAATAAGTTCTGAGTTTTCCCAAGGTCTTGTAAGATCATAACTCTATTTTAATATCAGTTCTTTGACAGCTTAATGAACATGTAAGTACCTTAGAGAGATGCAATTCACTGCCATATAATATTGTCTGTTATTCTATCCTGAACTGTGTTTTTATGAACCTTTCTAGGATTATTTTCGTTTCAGCCCTCCTAATTCAATTGTTTGTTGCTCGCTCTCTCTATCTGTCATACCATTTTCGAGGTAGACTCCGAATAGATATCTAAATTGTTCCGTTATGCACCATAGCTCCATCTTATGGAACAATTTTAGCTCTGAAAGATGTTCTTGGATACATATTTCCCATTTGCTTGCAGTTGTGAAACTTCAATTGTGCTGGTTGATGATGTCGCTTTATATTCATATATGCAGAGCATAATCCTGTATTTTCTTTACAAGTCTAGGGTATGATTGGTTTGTAGGATTTTTCACTCGGAAAATAAGTTCCTTAAAAATGAGGAAAAGGATTTTCCTAATCGAACTAGGGAAACAAGTTCCATATGTGTCATTTCATTCGTTCTCATATGATATTTTCTGGTTATTTATCAAACACTAGAAAATGCATTTCTTCCATACCATAGCCACACCCCAAGTACGTACTCGTGCTTTCGGAGCAGTTGTTTGAATCGTTGCAAATGATCATATCCTTCCCATTGAAAATGATCAATCTGTTGCAGGGCAAATGAATATATTTTCTGTTGATACAATCAACTATGGTCTTAGATACATCTCTTGTAATTAGTTGCGATGCAAATGGACATCATAATCTTGTGTGTTAGAGCCATTTTGGACCAAACTAGTCTAAAACCTATGTCAATCTCATTAGTGAGAACTGAGAAGCATGTAAACTCTATAGCAGTCTCATAAACATATTTCTCTATTTTACAATTATCGTTTCTTTCTTTTCTTAACTTAAGTTGAATTAGATGGAATTAGAAAATTTAATTAAAATCTCATACTCTCTCCGTCCCATCTTACGTGGCACCCTTTCCTTTTTAGTCCGTCCCAAAATAATGTCACCTTACTATAATTAGAAACAATATCTTTAAAAATACTCCCTAATTACTTGTCCATTTTTATTTTTTTAGTTGTTCCTAATTACTTGTCCACTTTTTTTTTTTAGTTGTTCCTAATTACTTGTCCATTTTGACAAATCAAGAAAGGACAATTTTTTTTTACCTATTATACCCTCAATTAATTACTTTGAAAAAGGTAGAATTTCTTGAAAAATTTAAGTTTTTAATTCATCCACTTCATAATTAACAGGGGTAAAATGGTAAACTCACTATGTCCATCATTGTTTTCTTAATAGGTGTGTCAATTCAAAAGTGGACAAGTAATTAGGACAGATGGAGTACTCATTTTATCATTAATGAAATGATTTTCAATCACACAAATATCTATGGATTGTTTTAGACTATAAGTTTCAAAAGTCTTTCTTTTTTTTAAACACCGTGCCAAGTCAAACGGTGTCACATGAAATGAGACGGATGGAGTATTATTTTATTAACTGCAAAACATAATATGTTTATGTATCCGTTTTTAAAATAAAATAAAATTGATGCTGTCAAGAGTACCTTTTGGAAAAATTAACAAGACTTAAAAGTGCTGCTCAAATGATTTTGGCTAATAACATGCTAAGTCAAAAACACAAGAACATCGACAATCAATAATATTGTCTACAACACAATCATAGTACCAAAACATCTTCATTACATTACAAACCCAATAAACAAAAAAAATAAAACAACGATCTAGGTAGATCGATAAGCATGCAATGAATTCGAAGTCTAAAAAAAAGGTGTCATTTTTTTATCCGTGTTAAATATGGACGGATCAGATATTTTATCGAACCCGTTAATCGTCACTCCTAATTTGGACTATGGGACAAGTAGCATTGAGGCAGTAGAATAATAGGCAACAGCAAATATGGCATGGATGAAACACAAAATTCCACCAATTGAGAAAAAATGATGATGTGAAAACCCACAGGAAGCTCTTGATTTGTTGTTTGCCATTGTCCCTATAACCAGTAGTCCCATTCCTATTGCCATTATGATCCTGGATAATTAAAAAAAAACAGAAATTAACCTAACAAGAAATTCTTCACGATATTGCACCAATAAAAATAAATTAATTAACAAAATCATAAAATAGTAGAGAAAATATGTGATCTTATTTGTTTTCATCGATTTTTAATGAGTTAGCTTTTTTGGTTAAATAGTTACAGTTCATTCCTTTAAACACGTAGAGTCAAATACATCCATATCTTTGGTTTATCTCATGTTGGGCCCAAATGTTACGTTGTTTATGTTTCAGATGTCCAACCTTGAACACATGCATGATCTTTGATCATGTCTAGTCGAAGAAATGAGTCATTGCATGTTTTTTTTATATGTAATCTCAAACAATCTTCACCTCGTGAAAAATTAGATCTAAGGTCCATTTTCTTAACTATTGTTAACACCCTCAAACATTTCAATGTAAGAAAAACCAAAGATAATAACAAGAAAAGGACAAAAAAAATACTCCCTCCGCTTCAAAAAGAATGATCTCCTTTCCTTTTTAGTCTGTTTCAAAAAGAATGACCCCTTTTCATTTTTTGGCAACACTTTTATTTCAACTTTCCACGTGACATGTTTTGATAAACGAAGGAGTTGAAGAGGTACCATGTGAAAACAAGACAAGCCATTGATAGTTGTCTACTTGGTGGTGCTTTCTTAATGTCATCAGTAGCACAAACACTGCAGCCACCAAGAAGGTTAGCAAGAACATGAGCAATTGCAAGAAGACATGCTGCAGCCACACCAAGTACAAATGCATCATGGCTTGGCTCTTTACATTCGAATAGCCACAATCGAAGATGTTTTTCCTGTTCCAAAATCCCCAACACAAAACAAAAATCAATAACATTTTTTCTACATTGTTAGATATTTTAATTTGTTATAGCTAGTAATTATTTTACCTTATTTTTAAAAGTTACTAGTACCACTTTTTATGAATGATTTACCTATACATACTTTTTAGGTGATCTATATTGTTAAGAAGTCCCACCGATAGAGGGAATGAAAATTGGTCTTCTTATATGGATTTGGACAAATCTCCCTTATGAGATAGCTTTTGAGATGGAGTTAGGCTCAGGTGTCATATCTTTACATGCTATTAGAGTCAGACCCATCCCAATTTGTTGTTCACCAATGTTGGGCCCCCATTATAAGTGTTCACACTCCAGTTGAGGTCTGGGCGTGCGGGGAGTGTTAAGAAGTCCCACATCAATAGAGGGATGAGAAATTGGTCTCATTATATGGACTTAGACAAACCTCTTCTCATGAGCTAGATCTTGAGGTTGATTTAGGCTCAGGTGTCATATATTTACGTATATATATTGGTTAATAGGAGTTAACCTTAGTCAAATATCATTAAACACAAATTTCTCTCTCTACGGATTTGAGTAGCGGTATTCGTTGTGTATAAATAAGTAGATGTTGAATTTCTTTAGTGAAAAACATGTCGTCGCCATTGGTTATATGAAGTTTGAAAGAGATAAAGTAGGTACCTGGTTTTGAGCTGCTTCTGCTTTTATTCCAAGAATGCCAGCAATGGAGTCTAAGGCCACAATCAACAAGCAGACAAAAATACCAAACAATTTAGCCATTTTCTCATCAATTTTTAAGTCTCTTCAACACAAAAAAAATGTAAGTTATTTTTTGTGTTATATGTTGCCCCTCTTTCTCTGGGATATGAAAAGAGTGAAAGCACTTTGATATAAGAAAATGCTGAATTTACATGAGATATACCATAGTATAAATAGTGAACTTTAATGTAATGGGTTCTCAACTTTTTATTGGTAGTATAAATAATACGCACTCCCTTCGTTCTTTTTTAATTGTTATAGTTTCCTTTTTTGAGTATCAAGCAATATGAATTTTGACTAACAATTTAAGATGTATGTTTTCATCATATTAATATGAAAAAAAAAAAAATGTATAGTACTTTCTGTATAGTTTTGAATATCTAAAATTCTATTTTATAATATCGAATGAATGTAATTTAATTTAGATTTAAAAAGTAATTAAATTAACTTTTGAAAAAATGCAACATGACAACTAAAAAGAAACGGAGGGCGTATCTCTGTAGCTTTTAAGAAAAGCTTCTTTTGTCCTTACAATGGTAGCTTTGTTTGTGCTTTTTTGCTCGTGTTTGGATTCCCTAAATTGCATAGAAGAAAAGTTGGGTATAAACCAGCTAAGGAGTAAAGAATAATAATGTGGCTTAGGCATCAATTCAATCACATAAGCAAAGAAAAAAGGAAAAAGAATGTAAATTGGTGAGTTTCCAATACCTTTTTTTGACTTTGAAATTAAGGTACATAATACATATATAGGGAATTACTTTGAATTGGTAATTTATCTAATTGTTCCTACCAAAGCTCACTCAAGTCAACTCTTCAAGAACAATAATATGTATGTGTATATATATACATTTCGGTATTCGATACTCACATCGATTGCCCCAATTATTTTGGATTCAACACATTAGGCTTACTAAAGAGAGAAGTGCACCGTACGAGGAATTTTTCGATACCAAGATTTGAATCAGGATGAAAAGATGTTATATCCATCACACCACAAATATTTTAAAAATAAGCATTTACATGTTTGAATACTTCAAGAGGATAAGGAATTAGCAATGATTTTTAAAAAAAAAAGGTAAATAGCATAAATCCATGCTAATTCCATTTAGCTACGGATTATATGCAAATTCAATTAGATAGGAATTATCTAGCAGCAGATTAGCTAGGTATTACCAATAAATTCCGTAGCTAATTTCATGTTTTCTAATAGAAAGGTTGAAACTGACAATAAACTTCATTTCAAATGATACTAGTATTTGAAAAAACATTATTAATTATTTTTTCTTCTTCTCAGTTTCATGAACTTTATTAATAGAACACTTATATGATCATGATGCTAAAGAAAAGGAAAGGATCAAAAGGAAGAAAAAATGTAAGATCTACAAGATATAGTTTGCACAAGCTATAGCATCAGTGTTCCTTGAGGTTGAAGCAAGAATCTATAGTCTTTACATACAACTAAAAAGTTAGTTTTCTCATAAGACTAGACTCTGAAAAAGTAGTAACTTTTGTTTAGATATTAACACTTTCTGATGTGGCTATGTTTCATAGTTTTCGTTGGTATATGCTTAGGGCCGAAGGAGAGTGTTAGTTGTTGGTTCGGATAAATTTAATAACTTTTGTTTAAATATTATATGTTTGGAAAAAAATCTATCAAAAATTGTAAATATTTAATTACGAACTCAGTAATTATGATTGATAAGGTGTTAACAAATAACATTAACTTTGGAGACCAAATTACCGAAGACATGATCACTTTAGATAGGAAGGTGTGGACGGAGGTCACATATATTAGGATAGAAGGTTAGTAGGTAGTGGAGTGTTGTCTTGTTGTTCTAAGGTTTAGGCCTTGTCTAAGTTTGTCGTAGTACTAGTCTATTCATCTAGTTCTTGCTTTTGATATATTTCATCATATGTTGTTTATTGTATTTCGATCATCACATTATTTTGTTGTTGATGATGTTCCTTTCTTGTATGTTTTACAATGCTTTCCTTATTAGTTGTTATGATTGTTTCTCTGTTTTCTTCTCCTTTTACTTGGATTTATTGCACTTGAGCAATGGTGTTTTAGAAACAATCTCTACGACTCTACCTTCACGAGGTAGTGGTAAGATCTACGTACAATTTACCCTCTTTAGATTCTACTAATGAAATTTCATGGAATATGTTGTTGTTTGAAAACCAAATTGGTTCTGATATCAAATTGGGCCTTTTAGTTTGTGTTTTATACACAGGAATGTGCCATGTCCGAAAGAAGCACTGTGCTCCAGTTATAGTATATTATGATTTATGTATCAAGATTATTATTAGGTAATATATATATATACATCGCATTCTAAATTAGATAAAATTAAACAAATATTAAATAGTGCATATACATAACACACGACTAATTTGTTACTGTCAATATAACTTTTAAATTTGAATAAAATTGAAGATACTTCTACAAAGGAACATGAGGCATAGTCCATGGCGCAAATATTCACAATTACGTGTGGATCACCCGAGCAATTTTTTCGATATATTTTATTTTAAACTTTATCTAAATCAACTCCAAATTTGATATTCTAAAACAATTTTCAATGATTTTAAATTCAACTCAAACTTTTAAAATCAATAGTTTCGCTTATCTCTCCCCTTCTACCATCAAACTCAACATAATCCAATCAATTTTTCTATAGAGCACAAGTTCTGCAAATGTTTATAAACTACCGTAAAACTTCATTAAATTAATTAATAATCTTTTTAAGATAATATTTTTCTATGGTCCCAACTTGGGTCAATGGAAAAAATCACTCATTTCGATAAGATAATATATTTTTAGAAGATCCCTATATAAATATATGGTCCCATTAATATTATAAATTAATAATTCTTTAAAAGTACAAATATATCTAAGACAATTTAGTGAAATATGATTCTATTGTGTTCTGTTTTTGTTGAAATTTAAAACTAGTAGAAGTTTATCTCTAACTTTTCTTATTGCATCCAAAAGCTTCGGTGTTTTTGTTTGAACTGCACCATAAAATTGTGAAGCATTCTAAATGCGATAAGTGTTCCCTGACGCGTAACTGGTTCCAAAGATATTGTATCATCTCAACTTTATCATCAACATTATCTTTTTTAATGGTATACACAATTTCTTCTAAGCTCTGAACCTCTAAACATATATCATTTTCATCCATCCAACAGGTTATTAACGTCCATTTTATTGCGGTAATTGAGATCATTAATCATGACCTCAAGTTTATGAATGACGTTTTCACAAGTGGGTTCATTTAAATTCATTGAGATTTCATCCCCGAATAAATTTTGCGGTGTCGAAATACTCTTTAATAATATTTCTATAAAATAATAATATTTCATGATCTCATCTATATTAATTTAGTGAACATAACTTTTTTTAAAAAAAATTGGTCAAAAGTTAAACACCGGTTCTTATGAAGGATATCCTAAGGGCCCGTTTGGATAATCAAACTGCGTTGAAACGGATCCAACAAATTCGGACCCAAAGTTTTGGCCCGATAACTACGCCGAATTTGTTCTTTCTCCTCGCGATTTTCCGTCTTCCATTGAAATCGAGCTGTAAGTTATTATTAGTATTTATTTTTATCTCCCAATCCATGTATCCATAAACCCTAATACTTTTTTCTGCTAATTCACAGAATACACAGATTAAGATTAGTGAGAACGGAAAACCCCATTTGTGCTTTTCATGCTTATATGTTGATTAATGAAGTTGCTCTACTTCGTTTGTTCAATTTGTCTTGTGGCTTGGAATATCCAGATTTTTGGTTAAAGCTGTTTCATTAATCTGAATCAATGAGGTTAAAATAATGAAAAGAGAAGCTTAACAATCTAATACTTGCTTATTGTCAATCTATACATATCATTTAGCCCCAGGGGCTAGCTCAATTGCCATGGTTTGAGGGACTTGTGTCTAGGTTACAAGTTCGAGCCCAGTGGAGAAGGATAGAGGGGCAGCCCATAGCTTATTGAGTTTCGAAGGCTGTGGTTGGCCCAAAGGGTTGGTTCTAGACGGATTTCTCGGTCATTGAAAAAAAGCTATACATATCATTTAGGAACATAGTTTCATTTCCACGAGACGAGTTTATTGCCATTATTCATGTGCACTGAATAGGTTGGGAATATGTTCTGTAACTGCCTTAAGTTAGTTTTAAAACTATTTTGATTGTTCAGCCATCTTCGATTGTGTTGTTGTATGAGTGGATGATGTAATGTACTAGCGTTACAAGACTTTCCGCAATCTGAGATCCCTAATCCATCTCAATCCTTTTATTTTTCGTTCATAAACAGGGTCTCGTAATGGGTGTGGAACAGCAAAAAGACCAACTGAAAGAGATGGACTGGAAAACTCTGGGTGGAACAGAGAGTAGTGAGCCTAATGTTGGACCAGCTGTGAAGAAACGGCTTCCAAAAAAGATGCGACAAGTGCCTGAGTATTATTTTCTTCCACGAAGATCCTTACCATACTCCATCGCCTTTTATGGGTCATTTATTGCTGCAGGTGTTTGTGCAGGAATGCTACTTGAAGGATGGATCAACAAGAAGATAAAAGGTAATCATACACTGCTTTGATTCAAATCAGATTCCATCGCGTATATGTATACAGTTTCCACTTTTACACTTTGAGCTTACTTCAGTAGCATGTGTTTATAGATAGCATATAAAGCCTTTTCACGAGTCTATTTTGGGATCTTAAGAGACATGTATTGTGTTGTAATGTTTAGAAGTCTATCCCTAGGTGATAACGAAATACTAGAGGAAAGTGCTCAATTCTTTCGATCTGGGTGTTAGATTGTTAATGAATTAAGGTGTTTGGACGCAGTAAATGCTTATGTCATAAGATTTCTACTCTATTTTTTCTTCTTGTGCAATTGAGAATGATTCATATGTGGTTATATGGATGTAATATACTCAGAAAGCCCTTTTGGGATGCCAAAGACAAAAGGATAATATTTACAGCATAGTCCTGATCTCGGAGAGTTCTTCAGGAACTGATCTCTTGCACAAATTACACTCCCTTTTTTGCACCTATAATCCGTGATCTTACTTCCAACAAGAGAACATTATACTAGCTGACGCTGACTTTAGAAGAGTATACATCTAGTAACAATGACACGAAAGAAGAGTAGTGTATTGGTTCTTAGCTAGTTGTTCTCTTGCTTCTTATTTTTCTGCCTCATCTATCATTCAATCCATTTTTTTTGTAATCCATCTTGCTCGAACACTTTTCAAGAGATCGAATTGAACCCTTCACACGTTTGGGAATTATTGTGGTTAGGCGTATATCCTCATTTGGAACTCGAAAGTCTAGGAAACCATATTGTTAAGCTTTCCCCAAAAGCCAAATCCACTTTAATGGTGTCTTTAATGCCTAACCATCTGACAAATGCTAGAGAAGACATTAAGACACTCAATTGAGTTCTGTCGACACTCAGAAACCTATTCAAACGCTGCAATCATTTGTTTGATTTGTCTTGTATTTTTCATTTACACTGGTTTTCTCTTGTTTGTTCTTTTAAATTACTTTGCTCTCTGATGGCAGATGATGGAGGAGTCATTTGGGAGTTCGACAAGTGAACGATGCGATGGGTTCTTTTCATGTTTCGATTGCTACACCTTTTGCCTCAAGGAGTTCACTGGAGATGAATATCATAACCATTACTACATGACGATAAATCCTTCTTCAGCATCCAATTCAATTTGTAGGTTGTATATTTCAGGAGCACAGTGCAGAACAGAAAGGTCGAAATTTGCAAATACTACTGAAACATTAGTTCATATATTTGCTTTAATGGCTTAACCTTTGAATAAATAGAGAGGCCAGGCAAGTGGCCTTCCTAAGAATTCTATATCCTGATCACTGAATAGTTTCGGAAACAACATCTCTACCTCCACGAGTTTGGGTAAGGTTTACATACACTACCATTTCCGGACCCCACTTGTGGGTATGATATTGTTGTTGAACACTGAATGAACAGTTATAGTAATATTGGATGTGGAGCAATTGAACATTAATGTAACTACAGCCATTGAGGTTCTCAGGCCAATTTCGTACTACTAACAATGATTGAAAGAAAAAAGGCACGAGGAAAATACTGACCAGATGGAATGGAAATAACGAAATTCATTGAACACGAGTATATGCATTTATATTTAGACATCGATTTTTGAATTTTTGATAAAAATTTACTGATTTAATATAAAAATACCGTTGAATCGAAATTAAAGATGATTCATATCGATCACGTGCTTTACATGTAATGATTAGCAAAAATGAGAATAGACCAACACTACTTCATAGTTCAGTGCAGTTAACAATTTCTCACACATCTACAGATTTTCCCTTTACTACTATGGCCTAAACTTTCACTGTTTTTTCAACCAAAAAAGGAAAAAAAGAGGGGAGTTTCCGAATTAGCTTTGAGCACCTGAGAATCGGAATCGTCTTGTTCAACAGAGCATGCCGGAAAAAAACAAAGATCGGCGGTACAAAGCGTTTCTCTGAGCAATTTTCCTGTACTGAACCAGCTGTTCTACGGAGTAAACACAGCAGCCTTTTGAGTAGAGATACGTCTGAGCAACAGGCGAGTTCAGTAAAACCTGTAAAAGCTGCTGCCTGTTCAGCCTCGCCAGTGTCCCAAGAACGCTAATTGCCTTCGCTTCATGATTTGATCCATAGCTTGTACTTTTTCCATTTCTATCCTGATCGGAAGAAGCACCTTCTTCTACCAGCGGAGGCATGCTTTGTAGGACACTAATCTGCGCCTGTAGAAACTTCACATATTTGTACGCCTCTTCTAGCATAGTCGCCGTATCCATTTTCTTGTCCCATGGCAATAGCTTCTCTAAACATCGTGTTTTCTCGCTTAAATTCTGCCTCCGCAATCGAGTTGTAGATGAACTATACGGCTGCCTGTTTTTTAGGAGGTTACTCATAACTTCTGAAGCAGGCCTCACCGGTTCGACGACTCGGTTTTCTGTTGTGACCAGCGATGACGAGAAATCCAAATAGTTTGGCTGTTCGAGGCAACGGAGATCTGGAAGATTGTGGTATCCAAAGCCGTTGGAGAAGTAATTGAACGGCTCACTCAACACAACCTCATTGTTGTATGGATATAACTGGAGATTATCAGTTACTGGTTCCAGTTTTGGGAATTTCAACTTTTGATCAGCATCGGGATTGATCTCCGTCTTCTTATTAAGCCATGCAGAATCTCCAGTAGAGAACTCATGAAAAGTCGCCGAACTTTGCTGGATTTGAGAAGCAGCAGTAGTACCATCGCAGAGCATATCATTGGTGAAAGAAGGGCGAAAATTAGATGAGTGAGCTGAAAAAGGTTTCACTTCGCCATAGTAGCTGTGGTCGAGGTTCAAACTCAACAGAGACTGATAGCTCAATCCGTTATACATGCCGTTGATGAAGGCTTCATCAGACTCCATAAGCGGCAGCAATAACGCTTCTCCGGCATTAAACTCCGGTTGAAGAAGAGGTAATTTACTCTCCATAGCCCACACACAAAACACGCAGAAAAATACAAGGGATATTCTATAAGGTTGATGGTATCTGTGATTCCGGTAATGTATATAGGGGATTAAGGGACACGTGGCGGGATATGACTAGAGGTATATAACCGACAAGTAGCTCTGGGTACTGTTGATTCTGTCTCTAAAATGTGTACGATGCCGTTTCATTCGAAATTCGTTTTTTTTTTTTTGGCGGGTTCATTTAAGGCCGTCGATTAGATGTTGATCCAACGGTGGAAATGTAGGTTCCTGCCCGTAATATGGGAAGCACCTCATTGTATACTAGCTCATCTGGATAAGGACAAGAAAGAAGTGGATTATTCATAAAAATGGAGGGTTAAAATAGAAATAAAAGTGAAACAGAAAGATGAAAAGGTAATAATTATGTTGGAAATTGAGTACACGTCACTGTAGAAAGTACCTTGATTTGGCAGATAGGGATAACGCTGTAAAACTTGCCGTTATCTTTTCTGCCATTTTACAACTCAAAAAAAACAAAACAAATTATTTCACCAAGACTGAAAATACTATCTACTTAATCCATTTACATCTAAAATAAAGATTAGGAACTCATTCACTAATTTTTCTTTTCCCATGACAATGAATTACATATTACAAAACTGATCAAGAATGAAAAAGGATATAGAAACTGTACACAAGAATCAAGTGACGAAGCAGGCAGCATAAAGAAATCAAAGACTAGAAGCAATCACCTATTCTCCCCTTTCCAATAGGGAGAGGGATTCGATTCTAACATCGAACACCTTTTCTCTAAGCAATCAGTATACTAACAGCAAGTGTTGTCCTACTAATGCTGCTCCGCAAAATTTCATCTATCCCATTTGGCCTGAAAGATTGCAGGTCTATGCTTAAGCCAATGTACCATCTCCCTTTCTAGGGGAGACTTGTTTAGAATACCATCCAGCATAGGACTGCCAAATACATTGGGACTATTCTTAAATGACCATATCCGATCCTTTGGCCATGCTCTCTGCGGCTGCTTCTCCTGCCAAGACAAGAAGAAAGAAACTTAAGTTGAGGGGAAGCTGCCCAGTATATAATAAATGGAACTCTTGAAATTGACTGAAGCTATACACCCAAGCTTTTATCAAGCTAGTTGTATAACAGAATATTATTAACAGCCCCCTAGGTGGTTCACAATATTCATTGGCTGCCCAGTGTTGCCTTCTAAATGTTAGGTGGGGTGTTTGACTTTTGTCAAGATAAACAATGAGATGCATGGGGAAAAAAAGAAGAAATTCACAGCAAGAGAAGACGAGCACAATAAATTACAGCACTGCGATCAACAACTAAGTCACACTTATATTATTCTGAGTATATTCTTCCTAAAGGGTATTGGGCATGTTCTGCTTAGAAGGCATTCCTCTACTAAAACATATGACATCTAGATGTAGGTTTCTTCTGCAATAGACAACAGACTAAATAGAGGTTGATCTTCTGAAACTAACACAAGGCTTACCATTCTAGACAGCATGAACTTCACAGTCCTTGGGCCGTAAACACGTTGGCGGGACGGCTTCTGGACTTTAGCATAAAAAGAGCCAGCTTCAGGTAAAGACAAGCAACCCCTGCTCGCCTTGAAAAGACAATTCTCCGGATCTGCATTAGCTTGGTTATACCAATAAAACAGCTGTCCTAAGCAATAATTTTCACCATATGTCTTGCGATACTCGTGAGTACCAGGTCCCAGCTTATCAGTATATTTGGGCCCCAGGTCTAAAGGACTTATATATACAGGAGGTGAAGTTACAGTCTTGTATTCCTGCAAAGAGAGAAGATATACAAGTCAAAACCTACACAATGCCCAGTGAAAAGGATATACCCAAAAGAAGTTTGACAGGATAAAGTAACATACTCGTATCCTAAAAAAACACTTTGTATAAGCATATAAATGAATCAAGTCAGCAGCAGCATCATGTCGAGATTTGTACGTGCATGGAAGATCTCGGACCTCATCTCTCAACCTAGAACAAGGAAGTGCAAGTCAAGAAAATTGCTTTTTGATAAGAATCACATAGCTAGAATATCATGGTTGACAGTTGACACTACTCACCATATTAAGGATTTTCGAAGGCCCGTCTCAAGATCATCTGACCTGGATGGATCATGAGCTCGAATCTTGGCCTTGAGATCGTTTAGCATACTATCTTCCAAATGAGGAGCCATACATTGAAGCAGCTCCCCAACAAGAGACCCCTCTCCTCTCCAGATAAAAGAAACAGCCTCTTCAGGATTAAGCCTCTCAAGAGGAGGGGGAGCCTTTTCGGGGTCACCGAAAACACATCTCATTACATAACGCACCTGCCAAAAGCACATCAGCAGCTCTCAGATTTAACTTTATCTCAACACATCAAAAAAAGTCCTCAGCAGCCAATTCTTAAGCAAGAAAAACGGAAGGAAATGTAAGGATGACTTGGTCAAAAAGGAGAGTCAAACCTTGTCAAGAGTGAGAGCCAAGTTCTGAAGCCTTTGGTTGTAAACACCCTCAGCCTGTATTATTCAAGAAAATATAATAATTATAAGAAGAAACCTTTGCACATGCAGATGGAGGGAATAGAAATGGAAGTATAAACCTCCATCTGACATCATGCATACTAACCTGAATCTCAGATTCGTTTTTCTCAACTTCCAGACAAACATCTGAAAAGTATTTCTTCTTCTCTTCCAAATTATGTTTGAGGATTTCATCAGGAAGCTTCGTCCTCTCAAAATTGATAAATCTCACCTTCAATAATAGTATATAATTCAGAAAATGCTAAAAAAAAATGAACAATGGTAACCTATAATCAATTCAAAGCAAAAGCATACCAAACGAGCTGAATAAGCAATCAACCAATGTGGCAAACCAGCAAGTAAACAACTTCCAAGTCCAGCTTTACCAAGATCAATATAATCTTCTTCAGAAACTGAATTCAGTTCGCACGCCTCTAGCATCAGCTGGTGCCGGTTAAGTAACCCATGGTACTCCTGGAGCACCTGCAGACAACAATAATGATTCAGGTGAGGAGAAATAGCACTGCTGAAAGGCATGAAATATGATTTCCAACAAAGGTGATCATTCAAATGATCAAAGCATTTTCCTTTAAGTAAAAAATGTGAAAATTCCAAAACACCAAATAACCTCAGTCGTATAACAGCTTAAGGAGAAGCCAAGGTTAAGATAATTCTTCAAAACTAAGATGGAGAATGTACCTTCAGGAAAGCCCCTTCACCTGTAAGATTCAAGTAACTTCCACGGCAAACCTGGCTGCCGCATAAACAGACAGACGCTTCATACTCTTCTTTACTCTGTAGCATGAGACACCACCATTTAACCAAAATTATCCACAAAAAGGAAAAAAGAGAAAGGCCCTATCCTCGAGCTTAACAGATCTTTAACATTATCTAAAAACTCACCTCTGTAACAGAATTGTAATCAAAAGTGACCTCTTCACCATAAGCAATTGGTCGTACACTATAAATTCCAATCTGATACTGACCATCAACAGCTGGTACTCTGTTCACAAAAAGGTACATAAAAGTCATGAGAAAGATTATAGTTTTAAACCAGTAAGGGGAAAAAAGAGGGGATGATACATACAACACACACATATTAACACATCTCTTAAGGGAAACCGTAATAACACTGACATTAAACTGTATTTCAACCTCTTTACCAAAAAAAGAAAAGTCTTACAGACTTTCCTTTTCTCTGGGAAAGCAAATACCAGTTAAACGTCAACGCGAAAGGCACAAGCAGCTGAAACAAATGGTCAAAACATTTGTTCCAAGTACAGACAGATCCAGGATGTTCGACCTATAAGAGGTTCTTAGCACTAACTTTACTTCTAAAATCATGGGTTCATATCTAATATTTGTTGAAATTTTAGTGGGTTTTAAGATGTATAACTATGCGCTTCATCAAAAATACTATGTTTGAATGAACCCACTGGCTAAGGGCTGCATCAACTACTGTCGAAGGTCTCCCACTTCTCCATTTTTAGTATCTATTTTTGGAATTGCGAAAACATGTGATACATGGGTTCATAATATCGGTTCGAAATAAATCACACTAGAGCAAAGGAGGAAACTTACTTTGCTTCACAATTAGGTCTGCACGAGTGACAAATTCGACTAGCATAATTAGCTTTGTGCATTGCATCAACAACAACTAGATCATATCCATCAGCATCACCCTAACAAGAGGAATTATTAATAGGGTTAGGAAAAAGGTTGAAGAAAAAAAAAAAGAACAGAATGAACCCATATCAACAAAGGATACCTTTGGCCTCTCAAGATAAATATTGTAAAACTCCGGTGCAGGATCATTGTTATTCCTTTGCAAGGAGCGAATTCCATCCTGCTTCTCAAACCACTTCCAAGCAGGATAAACCTGTATGTCTCGGGAGAGACATGATTAAAGTCATCTTTTAGAATGTACAATTCTCAAAGCAAAATTAAGTAAAAGGATACTCAAAAGCTGGAGGAATTGTATAGGCATAATCCAGAAGAAAGCATTTTATCCTTACCTCCCCCAAGAATTCGACGACAAAATCTTCCTCACTGAAGCCACCTTCTCTGTTGCACACAACCCCAAGACCCTGACAAACACGTCACAAGTCCATCAAATGTTGGAAGAAACGGATGGGCCTTTTACCCAAATACAGAAGTAATAAATATTTTTTTTAGGTCTCAGAAATAACTATTATTCATTATCCTTACCTTTCTATAGGCAACATAATTGTCCTCTGGACGAGTATCAATGGCATTCAGCATGAACTCGCATAAACGTACAGTTCTCTTGTCCTGATCTTTGTCTGCAGTTTCCAGAATCTCTTCGAAAACAGGTTTCAGAGAATATATCATTGGTGTGTGACTGCCCGTGAAGCGCCGAACTTGCTTGTTTAGAGTACGAAGGAGCACGTCTTCAATAAACAAATGCTTGTCCAGTAGAGACCAATCCGATTCATCTGGCATGGAATCGAGAAGAAGATTATGAGTGTATGGATCAATACCATAGACTTCCTGCTCTATCACCTCTTCTCCAAGTGTTTTCCTTGGTTTATAATCCTTCACTTCTGGAATTTCCATATCAGACTCCTCAGTTCCATTCTTCTGCGCACTAAGCTTCCCAGCATAATCCTCTGGCAAAGAAACCAGCATCTTTCTTTTCACTTCTTTCTCATCAGCTACAATAACATAATGATCGACGACTTCATATTTCCTTGTTACCGGAGGGACCAGGCTAGCCTTCGTCATGCGAGCACCCCATTCACGATCGTCAGCAAAAGAATCAAACCCATCATCTGGAGTAAAATAATCTTTTGATTCTGCAGCTCCACATTCTGATCTTAAATCCAAGTCACTTTCTGTCTCTGAAGCAGTACTCTCGTTGTCACTCGAAGTATCACCAGAAGATCTGCTAAGATCATCAGATGTTTCACTCCCTGAATCTAAGGATTTCAACCTCAACTTGGATAAGCGTCTTTTGATTTCTCTATCACTTGCAAACTCTCCATAGTCAGATACACCATTAACATAGGAAGATCCATTGCTTCTGTTGAAGTATTTCTTTTCAGACATTCTAGCAGGATTCTTTTTGTATTTTGTTGTACTAGAAGAGAAACCTGGAGGAGACTCATCTTTGGAAGTCTTCATCATCTCATCTCTTGTACGGAATGACTTGGGATCTTCTTCCAACCTAGTAGCAAGACGGATAAATAGTGCAATGATGCGATTCATGTCTTTGGCATCACCACGGTTTTTTGATCTGAGCCACAGCATTTGTAGAATATCAATCAGAAATCAGAATTTTCAGAAATTATGTTAAAGTAGAACAGAAGTGCCACACAAATAATAGAACCATTTGCACCATATAGATTAAAAAATTTATTGTGTAATTACTCCACAACCACCTTTCCCTTCATTCATCAACCACACAAGAGGGAAGACACGAAGAGGAGAACAGAAAAATGCAGTTTTGGCGTTGGAAAGCAGCAAGGAAGACAAAAGCATTCCCTAGAGGATTGAACATATGGACTATGTTCCTTAATGTGTGTGGGTGCACTGGGTACATCCAGCAACATTGAAAGAGGCTATAATCAGTTGGAACGGGCAGCGGGCAAAGAAGCAGCTTAAAGACTTCCGGAGTGCCGTCTCTTAATGCATTTCTGGTCATTATGTAAGGAAAATTATATGTTTTGAAAACAAATATACAGCAGTACACTTGGTCAAATTTAAGCCTGCATCTTTCCGTATTCTTGGTGTAAAAATGAAGGTTTACTGAAATGTAATACTTTTGTTGACTTTCTAGATCCCTTATTTATCTGAAGGAAACAGAAGCCTTCTTATGTGCATACTCTAGCACTTTCTTGGTGCAATCAACAAATTCTCACTTTAAAAAATTGCAGTACAGGTCCGCTCATTATCCCTGATTCACACTTTCAGTCCCTCTTTGCACCTTTAGCCTTTTAGTTCCCCGTACGCAGTGACTTGAATCCTAAAGAAAATAGGCTTTAATGGATCTGTAAACCCAAGGCTCATGGTGAATGCGCGCCATTGTCTAAAAGAGTATTTCATCATTTTTAGGACTCATTTCTAACAGGGAACAGTGATTTTATCAGATCTATATTTCTTTCGGAACATACTGTTTTCCTTTAAAATGAGACTCAAACATGAATATGCCACTTTTAAAAAGGCAACCACAACACTATTGATTGCAGGTTGACGAAGTTGCTAGAGTTCAGCTAGTTTTGTATATTATTGGGGCTAAATTGGTAAAGTTTTCCAAAGATAATTGGGTACAATGGACTAAGGATTCATACAGTTGATCCTGGCTCGTTTGGGATTGATTGTAGTTCCTGATTGATTAAATAGAACAATTAAAGGTACAATTAAGGTCAAATAGAGGTATCAAATATGCATTGTTCTCCCAAAACAGAAATTCACACAATTCTGCTGTTGCAAAGATATGCCTACACTAAAAGAATCATACACAATACGGAATGCAAAACTTACTTTAGCGCATCCCGGCACATTCGACTTATATCCTCTTTGGCAGAGTTCAAGCCACGACTAGCATAATATCCACTTCTGACTTTCTCCTCAATCTCTCCGACCTAAAGAAAAGGGGACAAGGTTTAGAAGCATCTAAACAGTATTTAGAAAGAAACTAAGCAAAAAATAATAGTACCTTTGGAACAAAAAATTCGAAGGTATTTTCCTTCATTATCTCCCTTAGACTTGAGGCAAGAAATTCCTTCATCCTCTTGAAACAATTTCTTGATTTCCTCATTGCCAAATGCCTCAATTGGGCATCCCTAGATAGCATGGATGAGGACTTTCTAGCATCGAAAGCCTTTGAACGTTTATACAAGCTTCGGCGGAATAACTGGTTGGCAAACTCTCTCTTGTCCGAACTTTCCAAGTAGTCTCTCAGTCCAATTGAATCATCCATCTGATTTTCCTGACTATTATAAGCTCTATAAGATGATGAGGTTCTATCAGAAATGTTTTTGAGACTCTTAACTTTCAAATTCGAGCTCCTGCTCCTAATCCAATTAATATTTGGAAATTTAACAGCAACATCTTCAAGTTGGCTGCAACCTCTAATATCTATATAGGATAAACAAGAGAATGAAAGCAGAACATCCTCAAGCATTCTGGGAGTTATGCTGGTACAGTCACGTATAACCAAGGAAGTTATCTTTTCTTTGTTGTAACCATTCTGCAAAAAGAAAAAACAAATAAAGAATGTGTTACTGTGGAATCATAATTTCTTGACAATTTTCTACTTGTTAAATTTTTTCCAATTTGGGAGCCAGTAGGAGAGAAAATAAGCAGCAGAATGTCATGAAAGAAAAAGCATACCATTATCGTCTGCATCATGGAATCAGTGCAACTGGAAGCAACAGATAACAGGTCAACCTGAGGGGAGATGCCCTTATAAATCCTTACTATGGATCTCCAATGCTTACAAGTTAAAGAAGCATAAACAAGAGATTTAACATCAGCTTTAAGGAAATGAAAGACCCGTCCAAGCACACGGTCATCCAGTAGATCCCAGCTTCCATTTTTTATTCCAGATGTAGTAATGGTTTCTCTATTGAAAGTTTCATCACCACATAGATCATCAAACTGGCATTCATCATTCTGAAATACCGATATGTCCTCTTCCATTTCATATTCTTCTTCACTTCCATGGCACCTCGCCTTTTTGCTGGCACGAAAATCTATCAGAGAGATACTTTAGAGAATGAGAAGCAGCACATAAATGGGGAGAAAGACCGAAAGAAAGAAGAAAATAGTTGAGCAATCGAGTCCTTCGTAGCATAACAGACCCTCTCCTTTCTGAATCCAGGTTGGCTTGTGGCTTTTTGACATAGTTTGGAACAAAGATAAATTTCTATAAATCACAAATACATACAAGGGACAGGAAGGAGAGGAAGAGGTTCAAAGAATTTAAGGAAAGAAGCGACTCATTCATCATATGCAACGAAGTTGTATCAGAGAGCGGGCGTATGACTTAGACATCCTAAAGACAATCGCATTACAATAAAAACTAACAAGGGAATCTTCTGGAGCAAGGAGCACGAACCTGGATTGCTCTCTTTCTTTGGTTGTCTTGCATTTATCCAGGGATCCAGGACCTCATTAATAGCAGCAGCAAGTTCCCTGCTCTTGTATGACTTCATGACCAACTCATGAAGCTTTCCTTGGGTATGCCCGATAAACTGAGGATGCATGCCATGAAATGTGCAAGGAGCACCACTAGGTGCACTTTGTAGAGAACTCTCCAACTCTGACTCAGAAGCTCCAAGAGTCTCATTGGGTGTTTGGCACATCTTTGACAGATCAGATGTCTTTGAACTTGAAGCAACTGGGACCCAGATCCTATCCACCCTTCTGAAAGCGCTGCTATTTTCTGGTATAACACCTTGATCAACCAATACCTGCAACTCAATAAACGAGAAAGGCCCTCTTTCATGCCCAGCCCCGTCAAGGTAGTACCACTCACCTAAATGTAATTGTAACTCATCCGCTGAGCAAAGACGATCCTTTGGAATAATTAAGGGCATGATGCTCTTACTGGAACCATGTGATTCTTGGTCCTGCCTACTTTTCGAGCGATAGACTGCTTCTTCTGACAACCTCTTAGTATCACCAGTCACCACATATGGTCGTGATGACCTCTGAGGATGTCTATCTTTTCCTCTAACTTTAGTGTGAGGCTCAGATACAAATGACCCATGCTCCTTAACTACACATGCATTTATCCTGATCACTGGAAGCATCATCCCTTTAGTACCCCTTAACACTGGAGGCTTAGATTGATTGGGTCTTCCGACAACGTTACTATCATTCCACTCATCAGGAGTAAAAGCCCATGATGGAAGATCAAGCTTTCTGCTGTGTGACGGGTTATACAATTCATCTTTCTGCAGCCATCTTGGGTCTTCAATCCCAGATTTTGACATGAGGCATAGAGGATAACCATCATTAAGAACAAGTTTCCTTTTCCACAGCTTATCTTGTGTAGCTTCATCGATTCTTTTCCAATCACCACCCTTGCATGACCACAGACCAGAAAACAATTCAGCTGGGTCACTGCAGAAGAAATCACTTTCCTTGTCACTGGTCCTTGGTTCTGTGGATTCTTTCTGCACCTCTGAACTAAGTAAGAACTCATCTGAACTTTGATTCCAGTGTTCCCCTACATAAGAGAAACCAATGCATACTTAATCATAAACTTCCTTACCAACAAGTTGGAAAAAAGTGTATACATCCGATGCACACAACATAAGTGGTTAAAGCAATCCAAAAGCATATAAACAAAATGACATGATAAGGGACCAGTCCTGAAAAAAACAAATTCTGAATATATTCAAGTCCAAACACAGATAGAAGAAAAGTCAATCAACCGCATAACAAAAGTTCTGATACAGATACTAACAAAATATATATACAAGCCTTTATCCACAATAAAGATATTATCTTTTACATCTACCTGTACCACATAAAATTCCATTCAAGAGTAGTTTTAGGTTTTTCCTCAGCCCCCCACCCCCCAAAAAAAAAAATTATATCAAACATTTTAATCTCAAAAGTTAGGAGAGAGGCTGACCACAGCCAGTGACGAAATTGGGTGTGCTGGAGATAATTAGACAACCTCTTCAATGACACAAGTAAATAATCTATAAAAAAAAAAAATTCAACTTGGTACAATCAGGCCTCCAAACTTTTTCTCTCTCCAAAACCCCAGGACAGGCGAACAAACATTGTTTCTCTATTTTAATAAGTAGGGATAAACAAATATAATTGGTATGAAAGTAAATTATCTATAAAAAAAAATGAAAGAAAAAGAAATCCAAGATCAAGTTAGACTTGGTACAATCAGGCCTCCAAACTTTTTCTCTCTCCAAAACCCCAGGACAGGCGAACAAACATAGTTTCTCTATTTTAATAAGTAGGGATAAACAAATATAATTGGTATGAAATATTGACTGTCATTAATTATTTCAATTACAAATCATTAGAAAATTAATAGACTGCAACTTAGATAGGATGCACAAATTAGCTGATACCTCAGGATAACTTCAAACTGATCAAAAAAGAAAACAGATCTAGCTGAAACTCAAAATGGCAAAGTAACATAACAATATCATCTCCTTCAACCAAAAAAATAAAAAATATAACAATCTCATCTCATGGTATTAAACCCCACTTCAATCAAGCTAACAACTGCTACTATTCACAATTTTCCTCTTTTACATTCAAATTAGCTTCAGACTTGCTTGTATGTTGTTTTGAGAAAACTGCAGTTGTCGTTCAACAAAAGGTACTGCTACCAGTTTCAGAAAGTAAACAACCATAGCCTAAATGAGTGAAGAAACAATCGTATACTAGACAAACATGAGATTTACCAAACAAGTACAGATATATTAAGTAGTCAGATCTCCACAGGAAAGATAATGTTTTCAGCAATTATTATCTTAGGCAGAGAGCTAAGAAAACTAAATCAGCAGTAATACCCCACGAGCTATATATTATATTCTCCACATACGCTTCAATAAAAGATGATTAAATAACTTCCTTTATCACATAGGCAGAACAGTGGAAAAAAATACACCTTCAATGATCACCAAGGAGATATAGAGTTGAAGTAGAAACAAAAAGAAGAATTACTTACCTTCAGCACTTCCCCATTTATCCCACTCCACATGCTCCAAGGTCACTTGCAGCACTTCTGCGGAAGAGAATTGCAGACAGGAATATTAAGTGTCAGAAGAAAAAATCTGAGCACTACCGTGAATAGAGAGATAATTCTCAGAAAAATCATGAGTTACTCACCACCAATAATCTCCAGTTCCCTGCCAGGAGTTACAGAAAAGCCCTCTAATAGTGCCCCTACTCTCTCATCAATATGATGTTCGAGAGAAGGTTCAGCTGCAGTCAAATTATCCCCATGACATGGTACAATCTCTGATGGAGGAGGAAAAGTATCCACAGCTACCTGGTCATTAAGTTGAGCTAGATCACACTTATCTTCCAAGACATTACCAGAAGCCTCGGGAGGGCTCACCATCTGTGTAACTACATCTGAAACAACTGATGGAAAATTTACAGTTGCCATCGGAGAAACTGCATTCTCAACAGTAACCCACCTTTCACTATCTGCGTGTTTGACAAAGTGGTCAGCCACAATATATCCCTCTTCCACCAGTGACTTTAGCTTGCATAATCTGGAAGGTCCTTGTTCCACACCAAACTGATCGACGTAATACCACTTTCCAATGGTTCCTTCTGCTACAGTTGTAACATGTGGTGGGGTATTGCATATATCCATGTCTTCTTCCATAGATGCCGCCTCCTCAACAGCTCCATTTTCCTCTGAAGGCTCCAAGGCATTCACTGCAGGACATTGAGGCAAACCATCATTGTTTACTGGATGGTTGCCACTTTTAACAATTGAGCAGTTACTATTTTCAGGACAGCTTCTAACCTCAGAATCCTTAGCAAATTGATCTTTCATACTGACATCCTTTTGGCTGCTGAACTTTCCTTCAGGCTTTTTGCCTTCAAAATGACTTTCCTTTTTATCACTTGGTCCACTTTTCCGACCTGTGTCTCGATGATAAGTAGTCCTACTCCGATCACGTGGGGACGGCTCCATGAAGTTTGGTGTCCTGTCCCTCCTATGATGGTGGCGGCCTTGATCTTGTGGGGACCACTCTGAATAACTTGGGCTTCGGCTTCTATGATCATAATGACGACTCCGGTCATAAGGAGACCTACTGTGATCAAAGTGACGGCCTCGATCATAGGGAGACTTCTCACGGGGGGCTGGGCTTCGATCCCAGTTATCAAGATGGCGGGCCCGGTCACGTGGGGACCTCTCCAAATGACGAGGACTGCTATTAAGTCTGTCATAAGGAACTTTAGATGTCTCATAATGCCTGGAAGAATACCTGTCAGGTGGAATGTTCCTATTAGAAGGAGCATTCTTGTGCAACTTGTCAGTAGAGCGCCGCAAACTGTGATCTGCTGTGTATACAGCTCGACTTCCATCATCAGAAAGTTTCCTGCTTTTTGAACTTGAGAAGTCATCATACTCACCCCGGAACTTACGGTCATTTTTATCTGAATCAGTACCATGCCGTTTTAACCTATTACCTGAGAAGTATTCTCTTGCAGGATTATTGCCATTTCTCAGTTCGCTCTTGGAAGGACCTTCTTCTCCAACAATCTTGGAACTAATCCTTGGGTTCCTTTCTGGAATGCTAGGTTCATATCTAGATAACCTCTTCATATGCTGAATTCCACCACTTCTACCACCATCTTTCTCCCCAGAATGCTTACCTGAGGAAGGTGGTGTCCATTCATGGTCATTTCTCCATCCTTTGTCCTTGGCCGAAGGTGGCGTCCATTCACGGTCATTTCTCCATCCTTTGTCCTTGGCCGAAGGTGGTGTCCATTCAAGATCATTTTTCCACCCTTTGTCCTTGGCCAAAGGTGGCGTCCATTCACGATCATTTCTCCATCCTTTGTCCTTGACCGAAGGTGGCGTCCATTCACGATCATTTCTCCATCCTTTGTCCTTGACCGAAGGTGGCGCCCAGTCTAGGTCCCCTTTCCAACCCTTGTCTTTACCAAAATCATACCTGCGTGTTCTGCTATAGTTAAAATCATCCCTTGCTGAGCCCTCACCTTTCCGCCACCTATCAGGTACAAATTCACCTGGTTCATAACCAGGTTCATTCTTATCAAACTCCCCTTTTCTGTCAGACTTATCAGAAATATAGTTAGCCTTCTCCCATTCCCCTTTGCGCCACCTTCCTTTGAAAAACTCACCCCTTTTAACATCAGGTGTAATCTCCCCCTTCTCAATTTCACTCTTTATCTCGAATTTTCGCGAAAATGATTTCTCCGGAACAAGTTGTCCGTTGTCCACAGGTAAAGTACCCAATTCACCCTCCTCAACTTCATCTTTTCCAGCGTCACCATTAGACTCAATTTCTTTAACAACACTCTTAGAACTCAAGTTTACTACTTTTTTCTCCCTCTTTGCCTTCATCTTACCATTCATCTTTTTTTTCTTCTTCTTCACAGTTGCTGTAGTAGAATTTAAAGAAGAAGTACTGAATGTGCTGCTGTTAGTCTTGGGTCCACAAACTGAAAAACGCTCCATAATATGCTGTACAGGCACACATGCAACGCCTCCATCGCCCATGGAAAGCTCAAAGCTCTTCCCCACCGCCAAAACCGCACCACAGTCGCCAGAACCAAACCCTAATAATTTTCTTCTTCGCCAGGGTTGTTTATGCTCATACTGCTCCAAACAAATTCAGCTTGTCCAATTCCAATCTCCGCCGGGGAAAAAAACCCTAGAAAAATCATCAAAACACATACAACAAGAAAAACAAAGATTAAACAATAAAAAATCCAGCAAATTAAGAAGAAAGAACAGAATGTAGGGTTTTGAAAAAGAGGGGAAAACTAATAGTTGTAAAATTGAAAGTTCTAGGGTTTTTATAATGTTAAAGAGATACATACCAGTTGAAATTGGGAGCTGAGTCGTGAGTTGTGAGATCGAAGAAGAGAGCTGAGTCAAACTCCGAGTCGAATCGAGTTTGTTGATTGTAGAGAAGAAGGAAGCGCGGGGGATCGAATGGATTGTTGATTTTCGCAGAGAACGAATCTCTATTTTTCGCCTTTCTCTTTCTTTTTCTCTCTCTGTATAATACTAATAATCACTATTATATAGTTTTATTATATTTTCCTCGAGAGAATTTTCTGGTTCGGGCTGGGCTTTTGGCCTGAGAAGAAAGAAAGAAAACCTCAGTCAGTATTTACCCCTTTTTTGTTGTACCTTGTAGAATTTTATGTAGGCGCTGATAACAGATTTCTACCGGAAATGGTAATGTAAAGGGCTCTCCGCGGCCTTGGTGTGAATTTGAAATAGTCGGTTTTAATGTCGCGCGCGGTGTGAATTCGAAATAGTCGGTTTTAACGCCGCGTCGGCGTGAATTTGAAATAGTCGGTTTTAATGCCGCCCCGGCGTGAATTCGAAATAGTTGGATTTTAATGACGCGCCGGCGTTAATTCGAAATAGTCGAATTTTGATGCGGCGTCGCCGTGGAATTCGAAATAGTCGGATTTCAATGCGGCGTCGGCATCAATTCGAAATAGTCGGATTTCAATGCGGCATCGGCGTGAATTCGAAATAGTCGGATTTCAATGCTGCGTCGGCGTGAATTCGAAATAGTTGAATTTTAATGGAGGTATCTAACACTTATCTTTATACCATTTGGGTAGACTTAATTTCCCTAATTGTTTTAGTCTTTGACATTTGAGAAGATTCAATAGTGAATGTTGTTGATTGAGTATTGATTTTGAAGTCGAAACGTGAAAATTGAGATTTTTGAATGTGAAGTTATAGTAGTATTTTACTTGGAGAGAAATTAAAATTTTGTGAGAGAAAATCTAAAAGACTATTTAATTATTGGAAATTTATTTAAAAGATTAGATTTTCAAAATTTGATATTTTTGAAGTTAAATTTGATCCAAAATATATGGTGAGTATTAGCTAACTTGCTATCATTATTAATAGATTTAAAGTAAAATAATAACTTGGGCAAGTAAATATAATTACTCTTTCTAGTCAAATATAAGTAAATTGTTAGAGATTTTTTCATAATTTAAAATAAATGATTTTTGTAAAACTAAAGAGAATTGTTGAGATTTTTCTTATTTACCCTTTCTTTTAATAAGAATTTTAATATTTTTATATTTTCAAGGAAAATAGTTTAGAAGAATCAAAAAGATAAATATGGAAAGTAACATTTAATTTATATATTTAAATGCTTTTCTTAAAAAGTTTATAAATTAAGCAAATTGTTAGGACATTTTTCATAGTATAAAATAAGTGAATTGTTCAAAATTGTTAGGACTTTTTTCATAGGATTTTCTAGTCCAATATTAAGTAAATTATTAAGATTTTTTCATATAATTTAAAATAAGTGAATTGTTCAAAATTCAAGAAAGTTGATAAAGACTTTTTTCCTTGTTTATCTTTTTTTTTAATAAGATTCTTAATACTTTATATTTTCGAGTAGAATAGTTTGGAACAATAAAAAAAAATGACCAAAAGTAACTTTTAATTTATATATTTAAAGATTTTTCTTAAATCTAAAAAACAATTTAATTATTGGAAATTTATTTAAAGATTAGATTTTCAAAATTTGATATTTTTGAAGTTAAATTTGACCCAAAATATATAGTAAGTATTAGCTAACTTGCTATCATTATTAATAGATTTTAAGTAAAATAATAATTTGGGCAAGTAAATATGATTACTCTTTCTAGTTCAATATTAAGTAAATTGTTGAGAATTTTTCATAATTTAAAATAAATATTTTTTTAAAACTAAAGAGAATTGTTGAGATTTTTCTTATTTACCCTTTTTTTTAATAAGAATTTTAATATTTTATATTTTCAAGGAAAATAGTTTAGAACAATCAAAAAGATAATTGTAGAGAGCAACATTTAATTTATATATATAAATATTTTTCTTAAAAAGTATACAAATTAAGTAAATTGTTAGGACTTTTTTCATAGTTTAAAATAAATGAATTGTTCAAAATTATTAGGACTTTTTTCATAGGATTTTCTAGTCCAATATTAAGTAAATTATTAAGACTTTTTTCATAGTTTAAAATATTATTAAGACTTTTTTCATAGTTTAAAATAAGTGAATTGTTCAAAACTCAAGAAAGTTGTTAAAGACTATTTTCATTATTTATCTTTTTTTTAATAAGATTCTTAGTACTTTATATTTTCGAGTAGAATAGTTTAAAATAATCAAAAAATAATGATCAAAGGTGACATTTAATTTATATACTTAAAGATTTTTCTTGAAAATATGTCATATCTGATAATTCACTTAATATGAAATAAAGCGATACTTAAAATAACTGAAGATCAACTATTAAAACTGACCATCTACCTGGAGGGTAGGTATTTGTGTTTCTGAAACAAATGGAGGGGTGTTTTTGTCATTTGGTAACATGGATCTTGAAAGGAAAAAAGTAAAGATCATAGGGACATTTTGGTAAAGAAATGGGGGTAAAAACGTCATTTGATACTTAAATTGGAGGGAGTTCCAAAGTTCATTATCTGGATCCCGCGCTCCCCAAAATTATATGATGCGTTTGAGACAAATAAGAAATAGCAGCGGAATCGAGATTTTTAGAAACGGAATTAAAATAAAAAAGGTAAACATACGAAAAAATTAAAATAGGTTTTCAATCAATTTAATTTTTTGTCGAAGGAGTTTGATCTCCACCTTGATGAAAAATATGATTTTTTTTTTCCTTTGGCAACCGAAATCCAAACAATTTTGAGATTAAGAGTAAAGAATAGATAATTCTCAGATCCAATAACATAAGTTTTCTTTTTTTCTGTGTTGTTTGTCAAGCAGCAGAATGTATGCTCAATGGAAGATGGTACGAGTTAAAGATATTATTGCAAAAGGTTTTGTTTTTCTTGTGTAAGAATTGAACAAGTGTTCCTTTTTAGTTTTTACTCCTATATTTTGTCAAAAAAACAATAAAGAAATTACCTCATTTGTTTTGAGAAAAGTATTGAAAATACCTCTAAACTTGACATATTATTAGTTTTGTTTTCGAACTATTGACAACCTTAAAAATATTCTTCTACTTGACTAATTAAACTTAGGTACACTTTTTGATTTGTCCCATAACATAGAATTTACTGGTGTATTTCAATCATGTTGCAAGATCATGGTGTATTTATGATCGGTTAATCAAGTAATGTAATGTATTTAAGGTTGTCAATAGTTTAAGAATGAAACAAATAATATGTCATATAATTTAAAGGTGTTTTCAATACTTCATCTGTTTTCTTTCAATTTTGGTTACTCAACTTAGTCAGATTATTGAAAGGGTTGATTTTGCAGATCACTTACAAAACATAAAATAAATTATGATATTTTTATGAGAAATTTCACCCCATATTTGGACAAGAGTATTTCGAATTGGCGATCACAAAAATGGGAGTCACCATTACTTATGATAGCCCAATGGGTGCCAAATCTCGTAAAGATATACCTGTTGAGAAATTGTGTTACACTCCGCCCCTCTTTGTTAGGTAAAGCCACTGCTTCTACCCGCTTCGACAAAAAGTCGATGATCACCAAAATATACTTGTTACCAAAAGAAGTAACAAATGTCCCATGAAATTTATCCCTCACACATCAAAGAGCTCAATATCAAGAATTGGGGAGAGAGGAAGTGCATGCTTTCGAGAGATACCCCTCACATGTGGCATTAAACACACACTTTAGAGAAAACATACACATCTTGAAATAGCGTTGGCTAATAGTATCCACATTGTGACACCTTTGACGTCATACGAACATCACTATGATGTCCACCTACCTCCGATGCATGACAACCATTAAGTATTGGTTGGACTCAACTTCTGGACACAACACTGAATTATATGGTCAACGCATTCCCTAAAAAGATAGGGTTCGTCCCAAAAATACTTCATCACCTCAAAGAGAAATTTCTTCTTCCAATAATTACTTAGTCCATCGGGCACAATTCCACAAACTACATAATTATTATAGTCTGCATACTATGTTGTTGAACCATGAAAGAGCATCATAACCAGCTCAACGGGAAAGGCTTCCTCTATCTCCCTTTCCTCAGCCAATGCAACACTCAGTTCAAGATGAGACAAATGGTTAGCCGTTTGGTTCTCACAATCCATTCAATCCTTCATTTCAAAATCAAATTCTTGAAGGAGAAGAACCGCTAAATCAACATTGGCTTAGCCTCTTTCTATGCCATCAAGTATCTAAGAGCAGCATGGTCAGTGTGCACAATCACTTTAGTGCCCAACAAATAGGCTCTAAATTTCTCAAATTCATATATAACCGCTGACAACTCTTGTTACGTGATGTATTGTTCTTTTGGGCACAATTTAGAGTCTTGCTGGAATAATAAATCAGGTGGAAAAGCTTGCTCTTGTGTTTCCCAAGGACAGAACCAAGGGCTACACCACTAGCGTCGCACATAATCTCAAAGGGAGTATTCAAATTCGGAGCAATAATGATTGGGACTGAGACAAGCTTCTCTTTCAAACACAAGAATGTCTTCAAACAATTTGCACCGAAATCAAAGACACTCTTCTTTTCAAGCAACTTACACAAAGGAACATTGAAAAAGTCTTTTAAGAACCATGCACCTATAGAATCCGGCATGGCCCAAGAAATTCCGTAAACCTTTCACCGAAATTGGAGGAGGCAACTTAGCAATCACAACTATTTTCGCTTGATAAACTTCAATACCTTTTCCCAATACTTAGCAATCACAACTATCTATTCATAATATATCTGAAATGTCATTTTATTTTATTGAGTGGCCAATAAATCTTATTTCCTTAAAACTTTTCATCGACAAGCTAACTTGAGTAAAAGGACAACCTGATGTACTAAAGCTCTCGCTATGTGTAGAGTCCGACGAAGACTCGAGCATAAAGGTATACACAATCTTACCTTGCATTTTTGCCAATAATTATTTCCAAGACCTCACGGAATTAAAAGATTTCTAACCCAAAACAAGAGTCACTAATTCTAATACCAAATACAAATAAAATGGTCAACATTAGTAGTATGTTCTTTGCTGCTAGGGATGGCAATCTTTTCCCTATTGAATCGTGATGAAGGGTAGCCTTGTGTCCAAACAGTTTGAACAATAGTTTGATTAGCATGTATACAGTATTCAGGAACATCTACCTTTTTTATAGTCATAGCAAACTCTCAAGAACATGTATAAACTATTGTTATTATTAGCACATCATTTTTTCATAAAATTATCTACCTCTTTTCAATAGAGAAATGTCAAATTGTATGTTATTTATCTAAATACGTAAACAATATTTAAAACGTCATAACTAAAGAACACCTTAACTCTGGAGTAAATATGCAAGATCACTAAGACATCATATATAATTATCATACTTTAATTAAAATAATTCTGAAATTTTTGGCTAATCTAAAATTTGTAAGAAGTTGGACCCTAAATTTATCGTACTAATGTAGAAAAAGATTTCAATCAAATATATAAATATAGTAATTATAAGCCACAATAACATGGAGTCAATGAGACAATAAAGATTTAAAATATATATCACATCGAAAAGCGGAAGAAAGGTATCACAATAATAAAGTCAATGAAGCAAAAATAAAGGAACGATAGACCTGAATAAAATTTTCCAACAAGACAATAGTGAAGAGATCAAACAATGATAAAGTTTACCAAGCTTGTATGGACCACCAATAGAGTTCTTCATCGTCGTTGGTGCTTTTTATCGATGAGATTCCGATGATGGTCGTTGATAAGAATGAAAGTTCTATGCGTTTTTTTTCAACACTAAGCCACATAAGAGAGCATTTGCAAGATTTGGGAAAAACCTCCATGATCATGGCATAATAGATGATATTCAAATTTTTATCACTATAAAGTGTGTTATGGAGGAAGAGAAAAATTGAACCTCTATCAGAGATTAAGAGGACTTTATTTTCATATATATTTTCACAATAACTGAAAGACATTTAATTACTAAAATAAATTGAAGGGTGAAAGATAAATTGAACTCATATAAGAAAAATGTTATCGAATTAATCAAAAGGGTTCAATTGAAGAGATAAGAAGGTGACTTCAAACTCATAAAGGAATTCCTAAACATCAAATCTTCATTTCAAAAACTAACTACTAAAATAATTTCTAATTTCTACAATTTAAAATAGTAAATAAACTAATCTCAGCTAGTTATAATAATATCCTTGAGTTAAAAACAAGAGAAATAATGAATTTATTTTGTCTAGCCAATTAATTACTTAAAATGTAGTCATCTTTTGTTTAAACTACCACTTTAGTATATTATAAACCAATTTCATGCTTCTTTTATTAATCTTCTAAGGTGTTCAAAAGTCTTTATATCCATAATAACTAATTCATGTCTTATTAGTATATGAAGGAATAAGAAAGGAGACCCTTGGGGGGGGGGGGGGGGGGTTTATTTTT
>JAJONR010008961.1:0-22333 GCA_029582245.1 Solanum etuberosum
TCTCTCTATTTGAGGACATAGTGGAAACTCTTCATATGGAGGAAGGATCATATGAAGATCTCCCGTAATCATCAGCTGATTGGTGCCTTCTTCCACAAAACTTCTTCTTTGTCTCTGATTCATCCCCTTTTATCCCAAGCTCATACCTGATGAATGCCTTGCGCTTAACTCAATCCCAGCAATAACATGTGACTTTTTTGCATCTGATACTGAATTACATGAAGGCCTGAAGCCTCATCATCCATTTTAAGATACCCATGAGGACAATTCTCCTTTTCACCAATTAATCTCCAATTCAAATCACAATTCTGATCCTTTCCCAAAATAGTATCATTCAAAGGGAAGTTTGCTTTCATAGAGAAGTTGTACATTAGATACTCTCAGGTGGGAAATCAATCAAGAGTCTATGAGAACATAAATTCCCATTTGTAACAGTGCCAAAAAGTCCATCACAAAGACATGGCAACCTCAAACCAAAAAAACTTACGGAACTTTGATGCTAAAAAGCTACAGTAGCTGCACAAAGAAAGAAATATGCTATAGCAAGATGAACAAAAGCTGCTACAATACCTCTCAAACTCCACATATATCTACCGGCACTGGTTATTTTTATCCCCAAAAGTATTAGTAAAAATTCCAATTTAACTAGTGAACAAAGTAAAGGGTCCACCTTTTTCCTGATAAACTTACATAAAATTCAACTTTCTCCACTTAGAGATCACCAATTGACTTCTTCAAGAAAACCCAAGAGCAAACGAACTAATAAAAAGTATCCATCAAATTATAAGCTTTGTATCAATGGAAACTATTATTTCTTGATTTGGGTACCCTAATAATGAATGTTTTGAAGTGGGGTTGAGATGGAACTTTCTGTTGGATTGATCCCCACCTCAATTAATTTGGTTTGCTATATATCTCTGTATATCTAAATGTTTGTGTTAGCTATGGCTAAGTTCTCGGAGCTTGTCTAAAGCTATAATTAGTTTTATTGCTTCCAAAATATTCTCTAATTGTTTTCAAGGTTTTACATTGCCTGTTCTTGTATTTGCAGGTGTTCTTGTTTTATCCATCCACACGTGTTAGCCAAGGAGATAATATGACGATGAATTTCTCAATGAATCGCTCTAAAGAAAACCATCGGTTGTTGGAAGTTGAGTTTGACTGTGAGCTTAGACAATCTTCTGGAAAGTCACTTCCATCATTCAGCAAAAAGTTTTATATAGAATGAGGAACACGGCCTGATTTTTCATAGGTACGATATATATCTTGCACTGTTGAACATTCATGTTAAACCTCCTATGGCGATAAAATTTTAAGTTATGATTGAACTGGCTCCATTTATCTGATTTGGTAATTGCGCTCTCTTTACTGTTTAGTTTTGGGCCAGCTTATTTAAGCTTTGACGATTCCTTCTTTCGTGCTTATATGTCACATTTGTCTTTTATTTCCTGTCTTTACAGCTTGGTGCTGCCCTTCTGCGTTTATATTTTACGTTTTCCTGTTTCCTACTAACTCGCCCTTTATTCACCATTTTGATTAACTAGAATAAAATTTTCAATGTGCAGTGTCATATCTAAAGGCCAATGGGAGGATCGCGACGCCCCCCTCAGAATGAAATTCAGCCATTTCCGCCAGCTGACTTATGCTGTTGTGTCTTGCCCCCTCGACTCTTATGCCCTCTTCTCAACAAATTTGCCTCTTAAATCATTTTGCATTTTTTTCTATTTTTTTTTTTTTTTTTGGTTTGGGCCTGGAAACAAGGTGTTCCCGGTGGCGCTAGAAGCTTTGGTATGTTTTGTAAGCATGCAGGATCACCCACCTACAATTTGTGCGGGAAATTAAGGGCTGCTAGTGTCCACCTTAAACGCAAGTTTGTATCTAAAGACGAAACTAGTGCTACTTTCTCTTGTCAGTGTACAAGTATTCTGTTGTCTTGTCACTTATTTGTTAGTGCCATCTATTCTAGTGACTTCCATTTGGAATGGAGCATCGATCTTATGAAGCCAAGAGACCAAAGATAAGATAAAAATTCATTCAAAAATGGCTTAGTTTATTCTTCTATCGTCCATTTTTACTCCTAGTAAAGTTGATTAAAACATCAAAAATAAGTATTTTTGGTAGAATATGAAAGGTGCAAAAGCAAGTATGATGAGTTATACACATTTAACGACAATTATGACGGAAAATGCTAATTAAATATACTATTATTAGTTAGAAAAGTGTATTCTCTTCGTTTCAAGTTGTTTGTCCTATTAGTCTGTTTAAAACAATGTTTTTCTTTTTAGCAATTTTTTTATTTCAACTTTTCACATGACATGTTTAAATCCACGAGACTAAAGAACATTTTGGTACATTTGACATATCTTTAATTTAAGACTACAAGATTTAAAAGTTTTTTGCTTTTTTATATTCCGTATTAAGTCAAAATAGGATAAATAAATTGAAAAGAAAGGAGTATATATTTCATTAAATTTGAACAAACAAATAAAATATTAATTTGTATATTTTTTATACAAATGTATTAACTTTCTAATTTTTTCATTTGAACATTTTTCATTGGGAAATTCCAATGGAAAATAGTGACTTTTTAGTACTGAGATTTCTTGAAAAAGGAAAAAGGATCAAGTGAAGTGCATTAAAGACAAGGAAGATATAGTATTGGTGACGGAGGAACTCATTAGACGGGGTAAATGACATACTTGTATATAAACTCTTGAACGAAAAAAAGAGTAACAGGGACATTGTGTTGGGGGAGTTGGAGCACTCCGAGCTAACTCTACATCCTGGAAGTACCTTCTAATGGAATAACTGGACCAAGCAAGAAGATCTTATACAAGCTAATTAATCCAACTCTAAAATCAGGTAATATTTGATGAACAGAATTCAAGGTTTCAATTGGAACTTGAATAGTCTCATAAATGAAAGTCTGCTGGATAACTAAAATTACAAGCCAAAAATAAGTGAATCCAACTAAAAATTCAATAATGATGGCAGTTAAATGTCACTTTAAAACAGAGTTGGAGCAGGACTTCTATACTATAGAGAGGGTAATGATATTGCATACACTCTTGCCAAGTATGCCACAGTCATACAAGATCAAAAGTTTTGATCAAATAGATGCTCATCATAAGCTCTTGCACTCCCCCCCTCCTTTTCTTCGTGTTTTATTGATCAGAAGCATTCGACAGTAGAACAGTTGTCACTAGCTTATTGGAGAACTTGATATAAGCAATTTTTTGCTTCCCAAGAATGTGACATTCTAGTGAAGCAATGGCCCTCCAAGTATGAATAAACTACAGTTCCCCAAATTCAAAAAAGAGCCTGAATTAATAGGGGTGGATTTTCCATATACCCTGGTGCAACTGAATACTTAGGCCTAGGCCAACAACTGTATTTGGTGGTTTTATGTCAAATTCTACTAACTAATAATGTCAAGAGGAACATTATGATCTTCTTCCTTCCCCTCTCTATTCCCTTGTATTTTGGAGGTAAGTTTTACGTCTCCTCATTGGGCGGATGAATTGACTATGAATATATTTTTCAGAGTAAGAATCCTCCTATTTCAGTACTAATTCAAGTGAAGAGCCTAGAAAAATCGATTAGAACTCAGTTCATCAAGATTCAAGAACATCCACCTCCAAGGCCGCTCTTTTTATCTTCTCCACCACCATCACTCAAGAGACTGACTCACTTTCACTGTATTAAAAGAGTGAGTCTTTCTACTCGTCGTTCCTCTCACCACCTCTCCAGCCCCTTTCTACCCACCCCCAAATAATGAAATATTAGACAGGGAGATTATGGTAGATGGTGGACAGCAACTTTCCCTAGATATAACAAAAAGTCAATAAATGGAAACATTTCTACGACACTAGCAAAGTTGAACAATTTTATGGTTACGAAGAATAATTAGGTGACTTTGTTGTAGTAAAGTGAAAGTTGAGACCATCCATGGAATTACTCCGTTTGTACCTAACAGAGGGATTCCCGTTGCTAAAATAAGTGTTAAAATGACAAACCAGGAATCATTATGAATTCTTTAAAGTGCTGTCAAAATATTAATTCCGAATGCATAAATATGCAACAACTTTTCTCTAAAAATACATTGAAGAAAATACAGAGATGCTATCCGACTCTGTCAAAAGAAATCAATTAGCCAATTAAACTGGTGCAGAGAACAGAATTTCAACAGACAACTTGAACAAAGCTTGAAACTATAAACAATGGCCTATTGATGTCCTTGATTATGTGGTGGAGGCCCTGGCGGCAGTGGCGGAGGCATTCCAGATTGATGACCAAAGTTTGACTGCATGTGCATTCCAGGTGGTGTGTTTGGATTTCCAGATTGCTGTTGAGGCAAAAAGAAAAAGAAAAAGAAAAACAAGTGTCATTGAACTGAAGAAATTAACTCAGCAGCCCAAAACAGCAAAATTTTCGAGTTCCAGAAATCAGAACAAAGGTATTTCATATTCATTAGTTAGTTAAACATATGAGGGCGAGAAAGTAAATTACTTCACTGATCTATTACTAAGAAGATCTAAAAAAACATTTAAAAAAAAAAAAGAAGACAGAATTTATCCAGGCTGGGAACTTGTAAAGGTACACTTCAATTGGGTCCAATATTTCACATGCACAGTAGGTAAAATTCCTTCACAATAATATCTCTTAACAAAATTAGAGAACAGGAAAGACAAATTAATAAAAAAACAGCTGGTTTGAAGAACAATATGGGCAGATCAGATTCAGTATGGGCAATCTCATGAATTGAGTTTTGGCAGGAAGAGAAAAAGCTCATATAGAAGTGCTCATTAACTGCCTGTCTCCCATGTAAATACAATCTATGGGTTAGAAAGCCTTTCCACTTTACAGGGTAATTTGAGAAGGCAAATTATTTTTATTCTAATAATTGAAAAATCTCCGAGGGCTAGTAGGCACACGATTTGAAACTAGAAGGATAATGGACCCATCCTTCTACCCCCTTCTCCACTTAAATATCAGGCTTCTGCGAGAAGGGTTTCGACGCATACATCCAACCCCCTACCTGTCACACATTTCACTCTTACCACTAGACCAAAGCACTGCGCAGAGTTCAAAGACATGTTACTCACTAAACCCCCCTACCCCTCTCCACCTAAGAAAATAACACACTGCCTGCCCCCCAATACCTCCCAACAGCCAAGGTCCACCCCGTGGAGAAAGAAGAAACAAATCAAAACTACATCTACCATATAAATTAAATTGAGAAAATGTCGCAGAAAAGTAGGGACATTCGGCATTCATGCACACAAAATGACCTCAAAAAGAACTTTTGATAAGGTAAGATAATGAATAGTACCAAGGAGGTACTGAAAATATACAAAAATGCTGGAAGAAGCACAATTAAATCAGTAGCTCATAGCCTCATACTATCCAAAAAGTCAAAAAGATATATCTGATTCATCTATCCAACTATTCTCACACAAGTATACAAATGACCTTGAAAAGAATATTCAGTTAATCACTTAAATATGAACTCCCAAGCTTGACCCTCATGCATAACTAGCCCAGTGATGGCCAAAATTTGAATAACTCCTAGCACCTTCTAAAGAAAATACATCTAACTTTTCCAGCAATCAGTAGCAACTACTAGAAGAGCAAAATAATTATGAAGACGATGTCATCTTCCCCAAATTCAATCAGACCCCATTCTTATTTTGCCCCTAACAAAAGCTCACAGGTATAGATACCTAACTTCTCCTTCCGGCAAAGAACATTTAGTATCACCCATGCAGATCCTACCACTTTTGATATAATGGACCAAAAATTGTTGACTTACTCTCACAAGAGTTCCTTGTCTTCACACTTTTTGACCACATTTAATCCTTTTGTAGAACTGGATTCAACTCATTTTCACACATTCTGCAGTTCTCTGGCATAAGTTGAAGTTGCAGTCTTTAAGAAAATACTGACAACAATTGGAATTTATTTTTGGATAAGTTGCTCAGAACAATAAGTTTTAGACTAACTATCTCTTTTCAATCCAGCTGAAACTACCCCAACTTAATGCAACAAAAATAGGAAACCTATGTAATAAATAATAGCTAATTATTAACTGAAAGGTTAGATACATAAAACTGAAAATAAGAATCCAAATAAAAAGGGGATCCCTAACAGAATGAATAAGCTGCCAAAAGATTATCACCCATGCACTCTCAGGTCTCTTAAAAGTATTTACATGCCATTCACCTGATAAGGATTAAGTCCAGGCATGAGCGGCATCTGTCCAGCTTGTGGCCTGTTGAAGCCTCGTACTGGTGGAAACATCTGATTGCCTCCTGGATTTTGAGGGCCTTGCATGTTTGGCAATCCATTTGGCATTCCACCAGGGGGAACATTGCCCTGCGGTCCAGATCCAGGAGGCATGCCAACAAAATGACCTTGAGGCATTGGAGGGACCATCTGGTTCATGTTACCTTGTATCCCCTGAAAAGAAAAAGACAGTCAATCTGTGATGCGGAAATAACCTTTTGATCCTCTCAATATATTTCCTTCAAAGCAAATGCACTTTGTATCAATTAACCAACTATGCCAATGCAAAAGTAGTTGTCGTTGCTACCAATTCCGCTCTATTCAAGAAGAGGCGAAGACCCTAGTAAAATTAGATCCATGCATGTTGTATCACTTGCATACTGTTGAACGATGTGAGCCGTCTCGTATAAAATCTTAAGTTGTTAGAGACATGACACATCATCAATGTGTTTTATGCCAGACATTGCCCTCTCGCATGCAAACCTTCCTTTTCCCCCTTGAGCCAAGCACATGAACATAATTTGTTGGTGGACGGCAACAAGACTTACTGAGGTTCCTCTGTCTTCTCTAATACCATTTGGCTACAAATCTCATCTTCATACAAATGCATGGCTAACTCAAATTATTTTATGGCCTTAACCTAGAATATCAGTTACTTAAAAGTAGGAATCTTTCAAAAAGGTCATCTCTGTTCTATAACAGTAAAAATTTCATATAATCAAAGTTTTATAAACACTGCACAAATTGAATCTGGAACAACTACAGAAAAGATGAAGTTCTTTCACTCAAGGGGGGAGTTCAAATGAAGAATCAGAATTCAGCATAAGCAAGCATAAACGCAGAGATACAAATTAATACGAATAGGTTAAACGAAAAAATGAATCTACATCACTAATTTATTTCCATTTGTTTAGCAAGAGAATTATACTTAGAGATGCACCAAGAAGGTGACAATCAAGATAAGTCACGACACATCTACAGGAAGAAAAGAAAGATACACGCAATAGACAGAGACAGCTGCAGAAATATGATACTTACCATCGGAGGCATTCCTTGGATGGGTCCAGATCCTGGCATTGAAGACTGAAGGCCAGGCATGTTTACTGGTTGTAGTTGATGTGGTGGCCGAGGTAGATGAGGATGTGGCATTAGAGGCATATGTGGAGGCTGTAGCTGTGGCAAATTCGGTGGTTGCAAAGGAAGAGAAGTCATTTGTTGAGGTAGTGACTGCTGCTGCTGAGCTTGCTGCATGTTTTGTTGATATGCTTGCTGCTGATTACTTGCAAGAAGCGATGGATGTGGACCAGGAGGAAGAGGAGGAGCTCCTAAAGGCATTGAAGTCTTCTGTTCTCCTTGAGAAGATGGATCAAGTGATGGGATAGACAGTGGCATTGCAGCTCCAACTCCAGGTATTGTACCCTCAGTTCGTAACATACCAGAGGCAAATGCTCCAGGAGTTGATGGGGGCTCAGGACCTGGAAAATTACCAGGCATGCGACCAAGAACATTGTGTTGATCACCCAAACCTGAAATCAACCAAAATACCTGTGCTGAGGCTATTTAAGCACTATAGTTTGGTAGTTCAACGTGATAGTCAAACTAAGACTATTAGGTGCCAATGGAAAAGAAAAACGATAATCTTTCAAGAAATTTCTTTAAAACCAAGCTGATTTTTGCCCTGGTCTACAAAGCCCACAGCCCCCGTATCTAAACATATGTACAATAAACTTGTATACAATCTGAAGTACACTAAAACAATAGCATAAAAAAATATAAAAATAACAATTGCATGGACAGGAATTAGTAAAAACCTTGCTGTCCTAAATTGAATTTATCACGAGCGGAGTCCCCAGGCCTATTTCTGCACCAGAACTTTGTTGTCTGATCATTGCTGCCACTGCACCAGAAAAAAGACTGATTAGTTACCTGCTTAGGTTACTCCAGTTATACGCTTTACGTTGATGGAAATTTTATTCCTGTTGGCAGAATAGTACCTAGTGGGGAAGGCTTTAGGATATCCACAGTACTAGGGAGGATAAGAAACGAAATAACACAGCAAGAAAAGCTAGAACCAGCCACTGGGAGGCAATGACATACAATTTACAGTACAAAACACACAATTCCCCTCACACACACACACGAAGATAGAGAGGGAGGGAAAAAAATTTAATCCAGCCTGTGGAGGCTGTGCAGGATTTGAATCAACATAAACACAATAAGGCCTAAAATGCAAGTAAGCACCCAAAAAGTCACCTGCCCAAGAAAGGTTTAAATGAAATGACGAAATCTATACATAGATGGAGGATTATACCAGCTTGCAAGTTGCATCTGGTGGACAATGAACTCGAAATGTTTTGAGGACAGTAGCATTCAACACAGAAGATCAAATTGAATTGCATTAGACTTTTTTTGTTTTTGGTGTAAACAGATTTACATAGAAGATATTGTTTCAATCATAGAAATCCTTGGATTTTGCAAGGACCGCTGACAGTATTCTTCCTTTGTAAATATGGTTTAAGTACAACCTATGTAATGGTTTTAATATACACAACTATTACTATCTCAAAATAAAATAAAATAGAGGAACTATTACTATCGCTAATTGTATTTGTATATATGCTTGATAAGTTCTGTAGAAGGGAGTTAGAGCCAACATACATGAAAAAAGAAGCTACTAAGTGAGGGCCATAGTTGAGCATACAACAAAGCTACAGACAACCATCTACCCTAAGATTTAAATCTGCAACGGACTTCTTATGGAAACATGAATTTACTGGATAAAGAAAAAGTTGAGAGCCCACACAAAAGAAACCTTCACATTCAAGAAAGAATTCATACAGCAGAAGCTGTAATCCCCACGACCATCGACTGATAGACTTCTTAGAGTGGATAAAAGGCAAACCGAGAAGGGACAATCTAAATCCATAGCCATTATGTGCAAAGAATAAACATATACGATTACAATTAACTTTTGGAAGGACAGTTGACATGAGGTAAGCAATCTGGAAATGGCCTTTCCAGATATCTTCAACTAGTTCTTCATCAGCAAAGGTCTATAGCAGAAATGAGGACACTTCAAGGATGGAGCATCATTTTCAGAAGACAAATCAATGATTGGGAATTGCAAAGAGTGGCTGATTTCTTTAGTACAATTGAGCAGTTTGGGCTACAGACAGGTGGAGATGAAGTATGGTAGAAAGGAAACTATTCTAGGCAAATGCAGCTTACAAAATGATGAATCACTCCAACCAACAGATAACCAATTGGACATGGAAACACATCCTGGAAGACTAAAGTCCCTCACAAAGTATTCTGTGTTGTGTGGCTACTAGTTAAAGAAGCAGCCCTTACACTGGATAATCTGTTGAGAAGAGGGATTCCATTATGTTCAAGATGTTTTTTGCATAAAGAAACAGCAGAGACAGTTAACCATTTCTTCCTACATTGTAATTTCACAGCACAATAATGGAGAATTATCTTAAACCTCAAAGACATCCTGAATTTTTTTTTTTGAACTTGGTAACTTAAAAGACATATCCTGAATTATTCCTGAAAAGGTTACAGAAGCTCTAAAATGTTGGGAGGAAACAGGCTTACGGGCAAAGGATGGGAGTAGATGGAGAATTGTCCGTGCCTGCATTTGGCGGATTATTTGGAAGATCAAGTTGAACTCCATCCTACTTTTGTGTTTTTGGTTTAATCAGATTTACTAAAATAATAATGTTTCTATCATTGATGTTTTAGATTCATTATAGATAGGAGACAGAAGAATTTGAGAGCTCTAATGTAAATATGGGTTCAGTACTACCTAAGTACTGTTTTGATTCTTTTGATATATAATATGCGCACACACAGAGTAACCAGTTTCAAAAAAAAATAAAAAAATGAAAAGAGCAAAATCAAACAGAATTTGAAGAACTTATTCTATAAGAAAATTGGAAAAGGAGTACTTCGGGAATGCTGTGTTCTTACTGGGGCATAGAATTGCATGGTGAATACTAAACATGCTTTTGAAATTAGCTTCAGCTTATACTGTCATGGTAAAGCAGCAAATTCAGCACCATATAGATCCAAGCAACAATAAAATGAACAACCTCAAAAGAATATCCAGCAACAACCAAGATGAATTGACCAAAATATTTAAATATGGGACAAGGCACAGAAGAAAAGCACACCAGTTATGAGAAGAATTCTAACAATTGTTTTCTGCAACTGGAAAGCAGTACTAGTGTAATAAATGGCACATAACTACAGAGCTGCAGTTCAAGAAAATGCAGTATAACCTGCAAAGGAGATAGCCAATGGGGTGCCACGCAAGATCCCAAACACCAGTTTCATGTGCATTTGTAATTTCTACTTGAGGAGCTTCATGCCTGTGGGTAGAGCATCAAAAAGACGAGAGATTAAAATATTAGAACTTACCCAATTCACTGACAATAGGGGGATTTGATTTGATTAAAAGTTTCATTTTTGGGTTCATTTTGTAAGTGAAATCATATTCTGGACTATCTCATCACATGTTTGGATGACAGACTAAGTAGTCCAAAGGGCTCTTTTATTCCCCAGTCACAGAAACTGTAGGATGATACTGCACTGCTCAATACTGGGTAAAAAGAACATTTTTATTTGAAGCGAAAGGAAAAAAATGTTTTTATTTAATAAAACTATGGCAAATAATGCATATGACAAAAAAAACCAAGTCTCCCTCTTACAGGAAAAGCAAATAAAAAAGGAATTTGAGTGGAAGGAGATGATTTTTCCCAGAACGATCCTGAACTCATCGCATCGAATTGACACCTTCCTAGGAGAAAAGGATAATTGCTCAATAACCATAATACCAGATTCACATACAACAACCATGTATCCCCACTGTTTTGGTTTTATTAAGTTGAGAATGCTTGATGAAGTAAAGATACATGCTAAGAGGAGCATTAGAAGTGGAAACAAAGTTCCCTCTCTTATCTCCAACTTGTTGTTGCCAAGAACGGTTGAAGTATTTCACAAAGATTCGAAATAAGTAAGATCATAAAATTGATTCAAGTTAGTTTAAATCATAAAATTGATTCAAGTTTAAATACATTTTTCTCTTTTTTAGAAAAGGGCAAGTACATATTTTTAACTTTTATTCACTTTTAACCTAGACTTTTTATCCCATAAATTTCTTGATAAGTCTAAGCTACTAGCTATGACATTCATCCTGAATTGTCCTTTGTCAATCATCCCAACTTGAATCCAGCCAAAGAAGAGGCAGGAGTACCACACTTCAATTTTATTAAATGATGGCAAAAGAATATAAATAAAAGGGTAATGTTATGACAGAGCAATTAGCAACACTTCCTCAATCAATAGCTAGCTAGGTATGCTGTCTATTTCATCAAATAAGGCTTGTTATTCCTATGGCTAACAGTTGACAAAAATAAGAAACATCAAGATTAATGTCCTAAACAAGGTAATATAATGGTATTTTGAAAGCACAGGAGATGAAAGTAGCACCAATGATTTATAGTTGATAGTGAAAGAAGTTTCAAGGAACTTACCCCACAAGCCAATGAAATATTGAACCATCAAAGCTTCCACTGACGAAATATTCTTCATGAAATGGATGCCAGGCCAGTGCTGTCACGGTTACATGAATATAAACAGACAATTAGCCAGTATCACAAACAGATGAAAGTTAACCATGGAAGCATGGTGGAGGAACAAGACAATAAGTGGAACAAAAAGGGTGTTTATGATCTGAATAAACAAAATAAAGAAGCATTAAAATTATTGTTGTAACACAGAAAGAGAAAAGGCTAAACGTGATTAACTCTGAATTTTATCATGATTAACAATTCAGCCACTACCTCCATTTGTATTATCCACTTTTTCATCAACATGTCTGAAATTTCTTTTTCTTATAGTACCTTGGAGAAATTTACTGAAATATACTAGCATACGAATTGCAAATTTTCATCCAAGCTCATGTTTCTTTATCAAGTCATCCAAACCCATTACCTGGCTATTACGACATGCTAGTGTTGTGGTAATTGCATAAGATATATATACACACATACAGAAGAAGGTAATTATTACATGTCACATCCTTCTGATGCCCTCGGAATGACTCAACCTCCTTCATAGCACGTATGTCATAAAGCTGAAATGAAACAGCACGTTAAGAGGATAGAAGACAAGCAATTGAACATAAATGTTTGACTTGACACAATAATCATCTACACTATTTGCAGGTATTCCTTCATTAGCATGTTGATTAAAATTCATATGTATATAGGCTTTGTTCTCCATTTCTAACTAAATGAAAAAATGAATATTGCAACCAGAAACAGAGAAGTGGTAAGAAACAATGCACTTGCAAGTAAAGAAGCAATGCACTTGCAGTAAAGAAGCAGTTGCAACTTAAAACCAAGCTAAAATTGCAATCTTGTTGCTACCAACCCCCTAATAAGAAATTTAGCCAGGCATCTCAAACCCCACAGCTACAAGTTTAACGAACCTGACTGAATCCCTAAAAAAACTAGAACATGTTCCCCTAAAGCTTCATAAAGCTCAAAAGTACAACTCAACAGAAACAAAAATACACATTTCAACTGAACTAAGCAACTTCAAGTTTATCCTTCTCTGTTTTTCTATTCACCCATATTTTAAATACTTTTGACATCATCTTTGTGCATCATTAATGAAAGCTTTTCATTTGTCAAGGGTAAAAAAAGATAGCATAAATCTAGTTTTTGTCAGTTCGATTAAAAACTGACATCCTCCCTCAGAAAACAAAAATCACATATCATACAGTCAAATTAACAAATAGTTATAATATTATTATCATTATTATTTTATTGTATTTCAAACTTGGACATATTCCACCTCCAACCATGTCATACAAACAGCAATAAGACAGAACAAGTAGTTGTTACACTTTTGTCAATTGCCATGCAATTTCAAATTAATGAATTTGTGAAACAAACACCGGATCATTTGGTCATTAACAACAAATTTACACCACACGATCATTACAAGCAAAATCAGAAAAAAGATTTGTGGGTTTTAGGAGAAGTATGACATGGAACAGCCTACCTTGATAATTTGATCCTTGGAAGCAGTAAGGACCCAGTTACCGTTTTGATTCCACTTTACACAGAGAACGGTATTCTTATGTCCGTGACTGCAAACAGCAAACAGCATCCATATTATTGCTAAAAAATTGTAACTTATCAAGTGATAAAATCCTAAGTTTATAGAAGTAATAACATTGCAGAATTAGAGAGCAGTTTTTGACTGACAATGATGAAAGCTCCTTTCCTGACTTGGCATCCCAAAGTTTAACAAGATTATCTTTTCCACCTGCAGGCGGGACAAAAGCAAGGTGTCAAAGAGTGAATCTAACAATCCAGAACATTTCTACCATAAAATAAACTAAGCAAAACATTTCTAAGAAAAGAAGAGAAGAAAAAAGCATATACCTGAGACTAATAGAGACTTTGTTGGGTGCCAATCAACACTCTTCACATCCCAACCATGGCCTGCCTGAGTTCAAGTGACATAAGAAACTATTCTAAGGTCACCTCATGCTCAAGTTAACTGGTACATTAATAAGTGTGGATAGCAAATTGAAGAGCTATCGCCGGTGAAATTTTTTAACCAATTTTCCATTTCATAGTAAACTGCTGCTGGAAACATGCCTAAACATGTCATAACAACTTCCATAGCAGCAAGAAGTAATGGAAGGCAGAGTGTCAACTGACACATAGGAGCATGCATATTATTTAGAAAAACCAACTAAATAGCCCTAACATAAGATCACAGATATGCAACCAAACCATCACTAATTTCACTTGAATCAACAAGCTTCTTATAGTAAACAGCTTGAGGAACATTACCAGATAATGAGCGCTCTTCTTGGCACCTTGCGAAGTCCCATATTTTAACGGTAGTGTCGTCAGAGCAGGAGCAGAATTTTAAATCTGTACTACAGAAGCTGTTCAAATTCAAGTATAAGACTCAGAAACCAACTAACATTTTTTTTCTGCGAAGGGGAACCAACTGACACTTCAATCGTGCATACCCTAAAAATATATTTAATGATGCAAATGTGCTGATAGTGAAAACCAAACAGATAAAAAAATCCAAGAAATACATAATAACTCTCAAAACCGAGTCACATCATTTAGAATAATTACCTCAATTCCCGTATTGATTCTTTATGTGCATTCTTATGGGCTTTGACATTATTCATATTGTTTTGCCAATACCTGTTACATGATATAGATGCAAATTCACAAAAGAGAAAGAAAAACACAATATAGAGAATGAGAGTGTGAACTGCAGATTGTTCCAAAATTTTATTTACTTTATTGTGCCCCCATCATCACCAGTGACCATCCAATTATCATTGTGGCTCCATACCATTGACCTGACTGCTTGATCATGAGCCTGCACATGAAAAACATTACATTGTCCATCTAATTTGCTTGTCACATACTAAGATCTGAAATTACAACCCCAGTTTCATACCTGAAGTATCATTTCAAAGTTAAATGATTGCCCATTCCATAGTGTGAATTCACCACTTTGAGATCCAGTAACAAGGCGCCGCCCACTAGGAGTCCACTTCACGTTATCCAAGAGAGCAGGTTTGAATAAGAGAACAGAAATATAAAGATATGATACACAAAGGATGCGACACAACCAAAAGAGAGACCCAGAAAAATTTTAGCTCGTCGTCTTGTGGCATAACACAAGCTGGATCCCCTTTACTTCTTTTATCAGTTATTAGAATGACGATGACATAAAAGAGACCCAAGAGGGTATAAGATTTTAAACTACAATATCTGACAGGATGACTCCTTCCATGTCTTCTTTTATAATTTTATTTCCAAAAGAATAGCTAGTAAGAAAAAGCTGAATACAAAGAGCTCTACCAGGAAAAATTAATACTAATCAGAGAAAAACAAAAAAGTCAGAAGAGAGTTTGATAGCAAATAAAATCATGTTTCAAGGATCCAGATTCATACATTCAATCAAGGCCTTGCAACTGTGTGAATATTTTAGACACTCAGATGTGTTGCATTTAAATGCTCCGAAGAACATACCATGATTGACGGTTGTACTACTAAATATTACTCCCCCATTCCATTTTTTTCAGAACTGCTAAGGTTGTATTCTTCAGCATTAAGGATGTATCCTCCATTCCATTTTATTTTTGTGATCAGTAGAAATAACTAATCCCTCCATTTCCTTTTTATGTGATGATGTTTCATTGAACACTTAGTTTAATAAGTTAATTTGACTTATAAATTATATTAGCGATGGAGGAACAGCATATTACAGTAGTCTGGAAAAGCTAGTTTGACAGAGATATTTACCTCGAAATTTGAACTTAAAATTTTAACAACTTTGTACTTTTCACAGTAGTGACAAGTTGCATAGAAATCGAATAGTCTCAACCATTTTGGGACATCGTGAAAAGGAGGAAGTGCCACATAAACAGAGATGGGGGAGTATTAAATAGATGCTAACTCAAGGGCACATGTACAAAGATGCATGTGTGCTTCTGGACACAGTAATTCAATTGAATATGAACACAAAACCAACGATATACACAACTAAAGCACAAACGTAAAGATAGAAACCAAGAAGAATTCCTCAACTCACCGCAAGACAATTGATTGAACAACGGTTTTTATTTAGGGATGTATGAACAAATTTAGCAGCAAAACTTGTGGATGGATTATCCAAATAGGCAACTGCTGGCAATATCTGCACCCATGAACAATCAAAAAATCCTGATCACATGTTGACTTTAAAGGAATAAGATCAGTAGAAGATACAATCTTGTTTTTTTTCAGTTCTTTTAAAACAATATTGTCTGGGACTCTGGGCCAGCTTACACACAATATGTAAAATCATTAGCATTTAGTATCCTGGCTTCAGGCCAATATATTTTAATAGTATGTTTAGTTGTGGGGAAGACTTAAATTTTAAACATGTTAGTTTGGTACTTTTTTGGAAACCTATGTTACAAAATTCACAATTAATTCGTCCATTAGGTGGTTCTAGAATGTTCTTGGAGTCTATAACTAGCTTACATGCAGGTAAAACTGAACTATTATCACCTTCTGGGACTACAGATATTTTTAGGTCAACTATCCTCATCCTCAAGATTGCCGAAGGTCTATCGGAAACAACCAACCTATCTTCACGAAGCAGGAGTACACTTCACTTTATTGTTTGAACATCTATGTTAGCGAGTACAGAATAAGGGCTTGAAGAGCTTCAACAAAAGAAGCTTGAAACCTACAGGACTTCAGCCAATGTTTTGTCTCTTGCTACTTCAGTGGTGGTTCACAGTAGCTTCGCAAGTTGTATTTTGTACAAACCAAGAACTGAAAGAAATATATATATATATATATATATATATATATATTTTCCCTTTACATTTCTCACCCAAGATAAGCTTTCTTACCAGTAATGAAAGATTAAAAAAATATGATCATGAAAACATATTGAATTTTGCAGAATCGAAGACCAATACATAGGTGGAGTAAACTGACATCAACGGCTGCTGCTGGGCTCGGTTGTAACACTGTCCTATCCCTTGAATCGCGCTGCCACATGCGGATCTGCAGAAAAGCGATGATTCTTAACTTTGTACCAAAATAACCTTAAAAGTTAAAGAATGTTATGGGTACCATTGCCAAGTTGACAATTCCACCCAAAAAAAAGAAACATTGAAGTTACTAATGGACAAAACAATCAAGACGACTTTGGTTTCTTGGTCTCATTTTTCTTCCCTTTTTTTTTGAGAGGAAAAAAGGTTATAGAACTTCTATTCCTCTTTTTATTTCTCCTCTCACTTTTTTTTCTATCCTCGTTACCTAGAGTTATGGCAACCAAAGAGTGTAGTGAGGTATACATATACCGGAACATCAATACAGCTCATATGGGTGCTAGCTACTGCAAACCAAAAGCACTTATTTGGTTCTTATGGAACTGGAATTAGGAAGAGGTTGGACTCCTTCAAAAAATATGTTGGATTGAGCAAGATCGCCTTGTGGAAAGATAATCAGAGCTCTAGCAATATTCCTGGAGTGTATGGTTAGTGCTAGACAAATTAACCACCATACAAGCTATACTTACTGCTACTTTACAACTAGTACTAATGAACCAGGGTACAGGCTATATTTACTATGACTTGAGACTATTCTCTCTACTAGAACAATTAGAAGAGCAATGTATGGAAAGTATAGTCGTACATATCGTTCTGCAAAATTTACAGTTGCCTGAGTTCCATGGAACTAAACATAGAGGCACTCTAGTACCTTAGAATCACTGTTATACCATCAATGTTATATGGGATGACTGTTGTGCCTTTAAGGCCCAGCATATCCACAATATGAGTGTCACATAAATATCAATGTTAAGATAGATATGCGATCATACAAGATGATCATTGTTTAATAGAAAGTGCAATATAGGATGAAATAAAAGGAAGTTGTAAGAGATTGCTTGACATGTACTATGTAAATCTCAAAGTGCATCATCCCGAAGGTGCAACACCTACGATAATTGAAGGAGTTAAAATAGGATTAAGTAGACCTAAAACCCACAATCTCTTTGCATCAACAAGGATTTAACTAAGAACAAAACACAATGAAAGCAAATGATCAAATAGTCAAGCAAGTAGATAAGATTAAGGCTTGGTCAAAGTAGTTACACGTGCATTAAATGTGTGTTTGCATTTAGTCTTTTTAATATGGTAAAGACTTGTATGTCAGCATAGGGATAAATGTGAGATTTAAAGCAGTCAATACCAAGATTACAGCTCAGTATGTCTTCACAGTTACATTAAAGGACATGATAGACAATATTTTTCTGGTTTGATAAATAACTTGCAAATGAGTGCAGGGATAAGTGTGAGATTCAAAGAACCTCTATTTTTTTAAAACCCGAATTAGCCTTAAAATACAAAATGTTTATTATCGAAATGAAATGTACCAAATAGAAAGAAATGGATATAGAGGATTCTTTTTTTTAATTAAGGAGATGTCTTTTTAAGGATGCTAACTAAATTGGAATTGAATATAGTTGATTGACTGATACATAGGATTAAAGGGCGATGGAGCTTGAGATTAGAAGCCAAACTTGAACTGCCAATTCTAATGGAGGGCTGAGTTGTGTTAGAGGATCATTTAAGAGAGTCTAGACCCAAGCTTCTCTCATGTGTAACAATAGTAGGGAGAAAAGGGTATCAAGAACTAATGTTCTGGTGCGTACATTAAGAATCAAAAAAGAAAAAGAAAACAAATGGTGTTCATGGACGATAAAACAATGACATCCAAACTGTCCATAAGAGGTTTTTATCTTTGATTATACCAAAACCCTGTAAAAGGATTTCCATAATGTTGGTGAAAATGTTGTGGCAAGCAGACAAATAAACACTTACCAACTATTCCTTAATGTTTATTTCCCACATTGATTGCAAACTATACACACATTTTCAAGGCAGGGGTAGGTTGATATTGAATAAAAGCAATCTTGCTAGTTTTTCCTAATGGTGACGGGACAACAGCTTGTGGTTGTAACCCCTTGAAAGAAAGAAAAGAGGAAAATGAACCCACACTTGACATAAATTTTCTTAGTGATGCAGGATAGCAGCTACTGGTTCTAGCCCCTTGCTGATCTATATAGTAGTAACATATAGAAGAACATTTACCGCAACACATTGCATAACTAGGTCTCTGGGTAAATGCCAACATTCAACAGTTATTACCTGCATATATCTTACAACTGTACTGGTGTAGTCAACTGCTCTTCTCTGGCCAATTTTTCTCATTCTCTTTGCAGCAAAACTGTCAGCATGAGCTGCAAATATAAGGAAAAGAATAAAACTTTGGCAGACATCGTAATTAGGTCCTGTAAATACTTATCAAAATAAAATTAGGTGAAGTGAATTATGTGTCGTCGAAGCAAATGGAAGTCTCTAAGAACAAGGGTACCGTCCATCCTCTCTTCAACTTTATGGACCTAAACCTACCCAAGCAATAAGAATTGGTAGGTTCTATGAGAATTTGACAATCTGAGACACTCATAGCCTCATTATCAGTCAATTTGTGGGTAAGAGGCAATCTATTCTAGCCGCCGTATCTGATAACAAGAAATAGAGAAGTGATGAGGAATCAACCTTCTTTTTGCTTCAAATATTCTGTCTTTCATCATGCTTCCTCTTATAAAATGAATGAAAATGATAAATGGTAATAAGAGTTCAACATGAATATCTGTGAGTTGAAACTCTTCTTTCTTCTCCAACAAAATAGAAACTACATGAAATAATGACTAAAGAGGTCCTTCCCAAAGAAAACAAAATAGTATGTTCAAATGACACCTCTCCAGACCGGTAGTTTCTACTAATATTCCCTCTCCCTTTTTCCCATTAAAATTACAGTCAATTTCCAACTTTTAGTATCTAGCCATATTTTTTTCAGAATAATGAATTACACAGCAGCAGTTTGATAAGTAAAATCAAAGAAATAAAAGAGAAGTAGAAGAAGAAAACTTGTAGCTAGGTATTTTTTCCTACAATAAAACAATTTGATAACAACTAGATTCTTGATTTGAAAACCAGCTGCCCGCTCTGCTGGAAAGCATATCAATCAATGATGAGAAGTAAAAGAGTAAATGAAACATTAGCAAGTAACACACCGTCATAAGAAGGATGAGGAGTAGGTCCAGGTGGCTGGGAATTAAGAGTAGTGGAGGATGCAGATGGCTGCCGCATCATGGGAGGTGGACCTGGCAGGGGTACTGGACCCCTTGGAAACTCTCCAAAATGTGGAGGGTGTTGTTGCTGGTGCTGGTGCTGGTGTTGTTGCTGGTGTTGTTGCTGTGGCTGCGGCGGGGTGCTGGTGCTGCTGGTGCTGATGAGGATCACCACTCGCCATCATAGTTGCGGATCCAAGATTTCAAATTTATGGATTCAAAATTCAGAGTTCTAGGAAAATGGCCTTGAGTTAATATACAATAATAATCGGACCAAGTATCTGATATATATATTCAATACATATTTGAAGAAGTTAACAACCACCTAAACACAAACATGTATATAAACATCACCATTACAATTGGCCTCATCGATCAGTTATCTTTCAAAAATAATCAATAATTACATTCATTGGGCACACATGCAAACACAATAACCTTTGATTTTCTTCAAACACCAACTGGCTCAAATCTCAATATGCAAAATATCTAACAAGAGAGCTTGCATTCCATATCTAATTGAGGGAGCTCCAAGAAAGCTCCCAAAAAAATCATTTCAACAACACACATACTGTACTGTAATGCAATCTAAAATATAACTCTGGATAATCTTAATGAGAAGACACAGATTTACATTCTATATTTCTAATTTTTAATATGAACTTCCCATAAAGAAACTGAAACCCACTTAAAGAAAATCCTGAAAGAAACCCTGAAATCAATCATATCGCATAACAATGACAAACTGAATTTAAAAAAAAAAACTATGCCAACCTAAATTCTTAGAATATCGGGCTACACAAATATAAGAGATAAACAGGAAAAAAAAGTAGCTGGTGTACCAGTTACAGAAACGTGAAGGAACCAGCAACAGCGAACTCGGAACTCCAGCAAGAAGTAAAAAAGGGTTTAGGGTTTTTAAACCAGGAGTTATAGAAAGAAGGAAATGCAGAGAGGTATAAAGGGAAAGAGGGAAGAGAGGGAAAGGTAAAACAGGGAGGAACTAACTAGGCAAAATCTTCGCCGGAGAGAGCAACGGCGAAGGAGAGCGATGTATTCGCCGGAGAGAGAAACGGAGGGTGTAGTAGCAGTGTATAGGTTTGGTAATTTAGTGTGGGCTTATTTTGGAGTCCATTTTTCGTGTAAATGGAGATTTGGACAATGGAAAATAAAGTGAAATCCTCAAGGCCCAATGCCTAAAATTACAGAGGAAAATCTAGAAGTTATTTGTAGGGTGTTCGTAGTTCGATTTGGATTGGGTATTGGTTAAAACTAAAATCAAATCAATTTAGTCGGTTTTTAAAATTTCTAAAATCAAACCAAACCAACCGAGAAACATAACTGTCGGTTTGGTTCAGTTTTTCTGATTTTTTCGATTTGAAATTAATAAAAAAAATTAAGGACATATGTATCTCGATAGACACAAACACTTAGAACATGAACAACCTACATGAAAGCTATTGTCGGTTCAATTAAGCAATTAAGCAATACTAGAGTTATTATTACACGAACAAAGTGATTCAATTAAGAGAAAATGTGACTATCTTATGTGAGGTAGGTAGGTAAAGACTAAAATAAAGGATTTTAATGGACTTGGACTTAGGATTGTAATAGTTGGGCTAAAATTTAAGTGTTGGGTTTGAGAAAATGGAAAAGTTAAAGACTTAAGTGAATTAAAATTTAACAAAATATTTATATTTTATTTATGAATAATATATAAATAATTATAAAATTTATACATCTAATTTGTCGGTTCGGTTTGGTTGTTTTTTAGTAAAATCATAACCAAACCAAATAGTATCGGTTTTCAAAATTTAAAACCAAACCTAACCAAACCAAATCAAAATTCACTAATCAGAGAAAAAAACTATATACAGCACAAAATTCATAGTTAATTATACTACAAACGTTACCCAACTTCACTAATCAGAGAAAAAAGTAAGTAAAATGGTGAGAAAAAGCGATAAAAATCTCAAAATTGAGCAGAAGAAGAGAGAGATGGATACCTGAAAACTAGGCATCAAAACGATGAAGGAGCTTTGAGTGAAATGTAAGGACGAGAGCGGCGATATAGGTATGAGGATTTTAGGGTTTTCTATCTTCTCCAAATTCTGTACTCTGAAGATTTATAAATCACTATAGGGAAAAAAATAAAATTTGGAAGATGCGACAATTTCTAGAATTCTATTAAGGGGCATAATTGTCAATATACCACTAAAGTATAGCTCGATCAGAAACAAGTTATTCGTATATTAATGTATCATGATATTTGGTAGGTAGATAGATAGGAAAT
>JAJONR010008962.1:0-29392 GCA_029582245.1 Solanum etuberosum
TTAAAAAACAAAAAAAAAAAAAAAAAAAAAAAAAAAAGACTTCTCAAGAATAAATATAGGTTTCAAGGATTATAGATTTTCCCAAAATTTGTCCAATATTGATTACATACTAGCATTCAAAGATTAAATAAGCGTGTCAATATTTAACATTGGGCACGGTCCTTCTTCTTCTTTTTTTCCTTATGCTTTCATTTCTTTGTTGAGATTGAAATCAAGTGTATTGAAGTCCGATTAATTTTCCTCGTTCCCTTTTACCTATGCCATGCTGCTCATGGGAAGCTTATCTCTAATTGGATTTCCTTATCTTTCTTCTTCAAATTACGAATTGAGATTTGGGGAGAGTGGATAGGACAGGGTGGTGGATGACGTAAAGGAAGGGAAGGCCCATCCCGTGCTACCTATTTGAGGAAAGGGCTTCGTATCTAAGAGTTTTTGGATTTGCGTCGTGTAAGACTCATTCGGGGAAAGTGCTTTCTTGCTAATAATTTTTTTCAAAATCAAGACTTCTATTAAAATTATTGCTTACGCTCTTGGTTCTAATCCATTTAACACACTTTCAACTTTAATCCTCTCGAACAAATATCACATTTTATATAATTAGATATAATATAATTTTAAAAGAATCTTTTATTAACTAATTTACTATAAAACTTTGTCACATAAATTAGAATCGACATATTTTGATTCTGGTTAGTAGCGTGAAATGGTTGTGGCCCGGCTTCGCTCCTGTTGTGACATGGTGCGGACTGCGGCGGCTCTTTCAGAACCCTACTCAAATTGGGATAGGCAATCACGTAATTCCAGATTGAAGTCGGGACTATTTGGTCAATTTACCAAGCGCTCCAGCTATAAAGACGCCGTACACCACCCAAAACCCTCCTTCTCGAGCCTTCACTGGTCCGTCGTTTTCGTCCTCTCTCTTCCTATCAATACTCCCTTTTAGAGAGAGAAAGCAAAAGGCTACTCTTTAACCATGTTGGTTTATCAGGATCTCCTCACCGGTAATCTTCTATCCTTCTTCAGTTTTCTAGTTTTTTTCTAGTTTCTGTCACTCTTTGTTATATTTTGTGTTAAATTTTTGGTAGAAAGTTGTAATATTGAAGTTAGAGTAGTTTTGTTTTAGCATTCTGTTTAGCGAATCTTTCTTGGATGATTGGCGCTTGTTGATGATTCCGCTTTTGTTTTACGATAATGGAAGTTTGCGCAGAGTTCTGTTTATTTGATGTTTGATCTTAAGCTGTCAATTAGATCTGGTTGATTTGTGACTGATGTTACTGACTATGTGGTCTGCATAAAGTGCCGTCTCTTTTTTCTTTCTTTTTTTTATTGGGAATTAAGGAACAAGAGCTACTAATCTGGATCTTATATTTTAACACCGTCTTGTAGAGGATTTGATCTCAATGTTTTTGACCTTGCTTTATTAACTAATATTGTATATATGATCCATATACGAGTAATTTGGATCTGTAAAGTCTTGGTGTAGGTTGCTTCTAGTTTAGCTAGACTTGTGCCTCATGTTATTTAGGAAATCCTAGTTTTATGTATCCGGATACTGCAAATTTATGTAACAAACACAAAAAGATGTGTTTTGCAAGTCCCAAAAGTTGGAGGTCTCAAGTTCGAAACCACTTGCCAGCGGGTTTGCCTTCTGGGTCGAGCTCGCACTTGCCTAGTGTGGGTTAACCTGTGTGGTTTGCGAGCTATTGCATAGATGCATAGGAGGGGGTGGGTAGAGGCTGTAGCTTTCCCTTGTCATTAAAAAAAAGTTTTGTTTCAACGAAACTGCTTGAAGTCTATCTGAGTTACATTAATCACAATTTAATCTTTATTCTTTGGTTAGTAATCCATTCAAGTATTTATTGTTATGTGCACCTTCGAGTTGCTGTCTCTGCTTGATATGTGAAAATTCACTATTCAAAGCTTGTTTGTAACTGTGGCTTTGGACATACCGTTGTTTGTAACCGTGGCTTTAAAATTTTTGTTTATGGCCCTTTCTTGGTATGGTGCTGTTCTTGAAAACTTAAAACTCTTCAAAAAAAAATATTGCAGGTGATGAGCTTCTCTCGGACTCATTTCCCTACAAAGAACTTGAGAATGGAATGCTTTGGGAAGTTCAAGGGAAGGTAGGGTCTCCAGTTAATTATTGCTCCCAAAATTTCCATATATTAGAAACCATTTTTTTGTGGACTATCTAGTTCATGTAAAAAGAGATAATTTGATGTGTTGGTTACATTACAGTGGGTTGTTCAAGGTGCCGTTGATGTAAACATTGGGGCAAATCCTTCTGCCGAGGGTGGAGGTGAAGATGAAGGTGTGGATGACCAAGCTGTCAAGGTTGTCGATATTGTTGACACTTTTAGACTTCAGGTCTGTATACATGGAAATTTCAGTCGATTTTAATATACATGTGAATTATATGTGAATAAATAGTGGTTTGCTATTGCAGGAGCAACCCGCTTTTGACAAGAAACAATTTGTTACCTTCATTAAGAGATACATCAAGAACCTGACACCCAAGCTAGAAGGAGAAGCACAAGATGCATTTAAAAAGAACATTGAATCAGCAACTAAGTTCCTTTTGCCAAAGCTCAAGGACTTTCAATTGTATGTCCATTTTCACTCTTAATGAGTTTATGACATTGTCTAAGCTAATTCTTACTGAAGTTGGATGCGTTTTGTTTTCATTCTACATACTTTGGCACCTTGAAATAGAAACTGATACTATGTGTGTGTGCTGGCAGCTTTGTTGGTGAGAGCATGAGTGACGACAGTGCCCTGGTGTTCGCGTACTACAAGGATGGTTCAGCTGATCCTACCTTTTTGTACCTTGCACCTGGCTTGAAGGAGATCAAGTGCTAGATGTCTGAGTGCTTCTGCTAGAAGTTTTGCATTGGAGTTTATGTTTCATGTAGTTTCAATATCTGGTCTTATTTGTGTCTGTTTCTTCTAAACATTGGGTACTTGTTGTAACCAGTACCTGCAGTTTTTCTTCATTATAAAATTTTATTATGTGGGACAGCAAATGACCCTCTGATTGAATTGAAAGTGTTTACTTCTATTGATTAGCAATTTTGCCTATTTGATCTCTCTGAGGCCTTGAGAACTTGTCGCTCGTCTAGCTTTTAACATATTTGTTGGTTAGTTGCTAATATAGCTTCTTTACTTGTCATTTGTTGTTGAAAAAAATGGATGCCTTAAAGGAAAGGTCGATGCTTCATAATTATATGAATTGGGAATCAAGGTATGTAAGGTTAAAATTTATTTTGCTGCTAAGGCAGGCCCACATATTTCCATTAGATTGATGAATGAGGTCTAGGCCAAACGTGCTAGAGAGGCTCAGTTTTTAACTGTCGACCAATAGGGGTGGTCACGTGTTCACTTATCATTTGATTCATGTGTTCCCGTGCACAAGATTGGTTTTTAACTTGTTTTATGCCTGATACAGCAGAGCCGACCCTCATGTGTTTAATCCCTCGTGTACAACAGGTGTTATGAGATTGGTTGCATATGCAATTGACATTCATAAGTGATTAGCAATATATCAGAATTCATATTGCCCTCGAGAATTAATTATTTAGTTGGTCAGTTGAATCCAAAGGCAATAATAATATATCATTTGCCTACTTTTTAATGAACAATCTCAAGACATGTGTATAACGAGCTAAGAAAGACATGAGTTATGGTATTATATCTTACATGTGCTCGTCATATGTTATTTTATCAGATATATGAGTACATGTTGTATATATACTCGCGTCCCTGGAAAATGTATATATACGAGTTCATTTCATTTAGGGGCTTTGTCATTTTATAAAAGTATATAAATATTATTATTATTATTATTATTATTATTATTATTTGTGTGAAAGAGGACCAAAATTGTTTTTATACGATTAAAGAAAAATCTATTTCGTATAGTTCAAGAATATTTTTTTGCATTTTCCAGTTTTTTTTTTTAATAATAATTCCAATTCACACTGTCTCTCATTTTTTACCTACCGCACAAAGCACTCATTCATAAAGATGGTACACGTGCACTCGTTAACTTTGAAAAATTATATCTATATATATATATATATACACGTTGAGATATGATATATATTTTATTAGCCACTCAAAGATACAAAAACTATTTAGGTGTGTTGATTTAAACATTGCAAACCTCTGAGGCAAGGAGTTTGGGTGGGTTTGAATCCCATTAATTGTTTTTTTTTTTTGCTTTTTTTCGTTTTTATCTGTGAAGCTTAAAAATATAGAATAAAAAAAGATGATGGCTAGTTTTGAACTTGAGACCTCATGGTGCAAAATGAACTTCAAAACCACCACTCCTCAAAGCAAATTCTATCTAATAGATTCAATTTAATTATCATACCAATTGTCATTGGATGACATATTTTAACTAACGTGTATTAACCATTAATGGTGCATCCTTCGTATTCAAATTCTGGGTTCGCCTCTATATATATATAAGGACCTGAACATGAATTCCCTCACAAAACGGAAACCTCACGAATAGATATCATAATGAAATCAGTCGATCTCTTAATTATGAAGTTTTCTTTCAGAAACTCATTTAATTTTGATTTTTAATTCAAAAATCATTGAACTATGCTATTTTTTCTCAAAAAGTCACTCAACTTTAAATTCAAAATCTACTCAAAAATGTTTTACATACAAAGTCGCTCAATCTATTTAGTTGATTTTTTCATTAAAATTTGTTAGATATAAATTTTTATTTAGAATCAAAAAATTGATTATTTTTTTTTATAGATTTATGGGTTTTTGTCTAGTCTATCTGAACATTGATTTTGATTTATGGATTTTTGTTACTGTTGATTTAAAATTTGTGATGATTCTTAGAAATAGATATCTTTTTACTTCTTGGAATTTTGATTTTAAATAAAAATTCTATATTAATAAATTTTAATTGAAAAAATTAATTAAATAAATTGAGTGATTTTATAAGTAAAATTTTTCTGATTAAATAAAAGAGAGAGTGCATTACACACACCACTGAAGTGTGTTTCTCAAATTAATAAGTGATAATTTTTATATGAAACTCATAATCCCAATATTTTAAGTATGAAACTCAAAAATAGAAAATAATTTAGGTGTGTTTTTTACGCTTATCTCCTACTTTTATGACTTCAATTATTAGAGTACGTTTGACATTGCTGTTAAAAACTGTTTATTTTTAGATGTACTTTTTAAAATGACTTTTTTTAAAAGTGCAATTTGTATTTTGGCTAATTCATTTGAAAAGTGATTTTCATAAGAAAATTGTGTTTGGCTAATTTTTCTAAAAAAGTGCTTTTGAGAGTCAAATTACAAAAAAAAAGGTAAGTGTCAATGTACTTTTAATATTAAGATTATTTTATAGAGAGAAACTATTTTAAATATCTATTACAATTTTTTTAATTAAAATATACATATTTAAATTTTCAATTAATATTATACATAAATAAATAAATAAATAAAAAGTTAATATAATATTAACTTGATGATTTAATATAATTAAAAATATCAAGCAAAACAAATTTAAAATTCATTTCACAAATTAAACCACTATATATGAAAAATTCACCACAAAAATAAATAAAGTTCTTCATACTTTTAAGGGAAAAGGGTCAAAAATACCCTACAACTTTGTTTTATTGGTTGACTTTACCCCTACCGTTAAAATGAAGTTATTTTTATCCCTGCCGTTACTAATTTCACCATATGTGCCCTTCAATTGACGTAAAGCCCCAAATTGACTCAAATTAACCCGAATTTTTGAAAAAGATCCATTCCCCCATTTTAAACCAAATGCCCCGACCCCTCTAACCTATAACCCATAAGGGGTCGTTTGGTAGAGTGTATAAGAACAATGCAAAATAGGGTGCATTAGTAATGCCTGCATTAGTTATGCAAGCATTATTTCTTATACATTGTTTGGTTTGATGTATTATAAATAACAAATCTTGCATAATTTCTATTAAAAATATATGTTTACAAAAATACCCTTCACACTTTATTTATTTGTATACTTCCTTTGCAACAAAGTTCTTTGCTAAAACATCAAAAAGGATTTCTTTGCTAAAACATCATTAACTCTTCTTCTTCTTCTTCTTTTTTCAAAAATAATATTAAATAATTGTACTATTGCGTCAAAATATTTTTGTGAAAAGTTGGCAAAGAATATTTTTTATCAAATATATCGTCACAATAGTAAAATTTTTGATTAAATTATATTGAAATTAGATTATTATTTTATTTTTTTTAAAAAAAAGATACTTATGAGGCCATAAAATCTATTAAGACACCAAAAAATTAAAAGACACTGAAAAGCAAATCAAAACAAAAACAAAAACTTATGACAACAAAGAAAATGAAAAGGCTTTAAGGATAGTTTTGTAATTATTTTATCTAATGCAAGTGTTAAATGTTATGTATACACAACTTAATACACAATAGAGTGTACATTAGTTATACATGACATAAAAAAATGTACCAAACAAGATATTACTAATACACACTTAATGCATGCATTATATTTTCTAATACACTCTACCAAACGACCCCTAACAAAGACTAAGATTGCATTCCTTCTACTGACGGAATAAGCCTCATGGCTCCAACTGTCGGTGCAAAATCACCAAAATCATCCACCACACCGTCAGACTCATCTTCTGCAAAACAGCACACATTGGCCCTTACCATCAATCTCAATATGACCATCTTCGTCCCTGCACAGCCTCCCACCCATCGGATAAAACGGCAGCCTCCCACCCATCGGTTAAAACGGCAGTAGGGCTTTGCTTAGTACCTCCTTAAGCACCTTTCCGTCAAAAAAAATTGGGGATCCTGTTGGCCTATAGAAATAAACATTGGTGTGTGGAAATTAGGCACCACCAAATCCACATTAGAGTTCCACAGCCTCAGCTGCGGCGTCTCCGTCACCGGCTACACCATCGTCAATTTTTCCATAGAGTTCCACAGCCTCAGTTGCGACGTCTCCGTCACCGGCTACACCATCGTCGATTTTATCACCTCGATCTTCATCGTTGATCAATCAACTCTGTTTCTGAAATGGAAAAACACAAAAGTTTCTCTAAAATTACCAATCGAAATTACAAATTATTTATTTTCAATTACCCACTATGAATGTGATATGCTACCAACTTTCATTGTTAAATATCCATTAGCATCATAAAATGAAGTTAACTCAATAGAAAATGACTTACCTTGTGAGAAGAGAAGGAGCATGATATTGTAGTTGAGCTTTTTTGCCTCGTTATGGGTGATATTAATAATATGGAATTTAGGCATACACATTATTTAGGAATATTTACTCAAATAGAGGGTGTTTCAACTGAGAAAGGAGAGGATGATTAGAGAGATGGGTTTAGGATTTTAATTTGGTATGAATTTGTGGGTCGGGTTCGGATTAAAAGAGAAAATTGGGTCATTTTAATCGAAATTGGGTAATTTTAGTTGATTTGGGACTTTCCATCTATTTGAGGGGTACAAGTGGCAAGTATAGTAACGGCGAGGGTAAAAATAACTTCATTTTAACGGTAAGGGCATAGTCAATTAATAAACCAAAGTTGAGGGGTATTTTTGACCCTTTTCCCCTATTTCTAATTTTGTAAAAGAAAATATAAAATAATAATATATAAACATAAAATAAAATAAAAATTTATTATATAAAAATTAAAAATTAAAAATTAAAAATAAAATTCTTGAATGAAAATTAACTAAACTTATGAGATATGATAATTAGTTAATAAGGGATATATTGATAAATATGTATATATGGAAAGAATATTTTAATCTTCAAAAAAATAATTTTCTGTTTTTACTTATGATTTTTTCTTTTTTCAAAAAGCAGAAATTTATTGGCTTCTACTTAAAAAAAAAAAAAAAAGAGGATATCCCAACAGCAATGTAAACAAGCTCTTAATCAAAGACAAAAATATCCTATAATACAAGGTAATTTTAATCCACCTTGGTGCGGACTGCGGCGGCCGAACCCTACAAAAATTGGGTTATGTAACTACGTAATTTTGAAATTTAAGTCGGTTTATTTAGATTATAAATTCCAAATCCCACTCAGTTACAGCAATCCCGAATTCTCCGGTTATAAATACCCGTGCAACGCTCTCGAGCCTTCACTGGACGTCTTTTTTCTTCCTCTCTCTTGTAATTGTACTCCTCTTCCCTTTTAGAGAGAGAAAGCGAAAGGTTAATCTGCCATCATGTTGGTTTATCAAGATCTCCTCACTGGTACTTTTTCTCGTTTTCATCCTAATTTTTGTTTATCTTTGTGTTTCTTTACTTTGATAGAATGTCTGGTTCTGTTCTGTGCTCTTTTTATATTATTTTTTTCTGGTTATCGTTTTCGGTCATTCTCTTGCTTATGTTTTGTGTTAATTTTTTGGTTGAAAATTTGTGATCTTGAGTTTGTTTCGGATAGTGTTGTTTTATTGGCTTGTATCTGTTATTGATGAGTCAGTTTTTGTCCTAAAGATAATGAAATTTTGTATGAATTTCTGTTTCTTTGATGCTTGATAAGATCTGGTTGATTTAGCTTGTGTTACTGAATGATTTCCCAAGGTCCTAAGCTCTTAACGCTTCCTCTTTTTTTATTTATTGATTATTGGGGGAATTAAGGAACTGGATCTGATCTGGATTTTACGTTTCAACCCCATCTTAGACGATTTAAGCCCCATAAAGTTTTACCTGTGATCCTGAATGTTGTGTATGAGTGATTTGGATCCATGAGATCTAATTTTTGTTGTTTCTTGTGTGAGCAACACTTAATTTACTCTACCTAACTGTTTATAGTGCAAATTTTGTCAATTTTATGCAACAAACATTAAAAGATGTGTTTTTGCGCAAGCTCCATAGATCTGCCAAAAAAAATTTGTGAAGGCAGTGGATTCTAGTAATTTCAGTATCAATTTGAACATCTTATAGTTTATCTGGGCTACGGTAATCATAAAGAAAATTAGAGTATGCAGGCTTCTTTTTTCTGTTGGATCTTTGATTCTTCTATTGGTTAGCTATATTATTGGTTGTTTGGTGCACCTCCGAGTTTCTTTATATGCACAAGTTCCCTAGTTTCTAGAGTGCTGTTACTGTGGTTTTGGACAAACTGTCGAGTTTTACCTTGCTTTCTGCACTCAATCTCAATGGTTTCCAATATATCTCTGCGATTTGGATTCTCAGAGCATGTAGGCTTTTTTCTGTTATGCAGACTTTAAAAGAGGACATTCAGCTTGTAGGAATTTTTGGTTTTCATATATGGCCCCTTCATGATATGTTGCTACTTTTGAAATTTAAAACACTTGAAAACATATTGCAGGTGATGAGCTTCTGTCAGACTCATTTCCCTACAAAGAACTTGAGAATGGAATGCTTTGGGAAGTTCAAGGGAAGGTAGGGTCTCCAGTTAATTATTGCTCCCAAATTTCCGTATATTAGCAACCAAATTTTGGTGAACTATCTAGTCTATGTAAAAAGAAATAATGTGGTGTGTTTGTTACATTACAGTGGGTTGTTCAAGGTGCCGTTGATGTGAACATTGGGGCAAATCCTTCTGCTGAGGGTGGAGGTGAAGATGAAGGTGTGGATGATCAAGCTGTCAAGGTTGTTGATATTGTTGACACTTTTAGACTTCAGGTTTGTATACATAGTTATGGAAATTTGAGTCTATTTATAGTTATGGAAATTTGAGTCGATTTTAACATAACGATATGCTATTTGCAGGAGCAACCTGCTTTCGACAAGAAACAATTTGTTACCTTCATTAAGAGATACATCAAGAACCTGACACCCAAGCTAGAAGGAGAAGCACAAGAAGCATTTAAAAAGAACATTGAATCAGCAACTAAGTTCCTTTTGCCAAAGCTCAAGGACTTTCAATTGTAAGTCCATTTTCATATCAGTTTATGACGTAGTCTAAGCTAATTCTTACTGAAGTTGAATGTGTTTTGTTTTCCTTCTACATACTTGGCACCTTGAAATAGAAACTGATACTATGTGTGTGTGCTGGCAGCTTTGTAGGTGAGAGCATGAGTGACGACAGTGCCCTGGTGTTCGCATACTACAAGGATGGTTCAGCTGATCCTACCTTTTTGTACCTTGCACCTGGCTTGAAGGAGATCAAGTGCTAGATGTCTGCTATAAGTTTTGAATTGGAGTTTATGTTTCATGTAGTTTTAAATATTTGGTCCTTTTTGCTTAGTTATGTCCGTTTCTTCTGTGAACCTTGGGTACTTGTTGTAACCAGTGCCTGAACTTTTTATTCATTATATGGTTTTATTGTTGTGGGACAGCAAATGATCCTTGATTGAATTGGAAGTTCTCTATCAATTTTGCCTATTTGATCTTTATCAATGTGTTGGGAGATGCTATACTTTTAGGTCAGCTATGCTCTATCTACTTCGTTGAACGGAGGGAAAAAAAATCTCTTTGGCTAGTGGTAGTCGAATGTGAATATAAGAAACAAATTGTGTGATGGAGAGGATTTTGGGTTGGTGGTGGAATAATTCTTTATACACATGATAATAACTTCGAGTGACTGTTTTTTTCAACTTCAGCTATAATTACACTTCAATTTATTGTTTAGTCATTCATGAATATATACTCGTTCGTGCCTTTAATCGAATATGCTGTCTGGGTTCCTCTTTTGTCCCCTATTTGTTTATTGGACAGATGTACAAGTTGCATACAACCGGAAGTGGTGCCGTACTCAATATGAATTAGAATTAGACTCTGAGTTTTTGGCTAAAAACATACTTAAACTACATCCTCAAAAAAATAATCAATTAACGGTCCTCCAATCATCTTATTCAAGTTAAGCTCTGAATTTGTTGTTAGTTCTTTAGTTTTTCTTTCTTTTTTTTGAAGATTTTCGCTGGGTGTTCTCTAGAACTAAACATCTCCAATAGGTTAATACCCTAAGCTTAACCACTATTATTGAGGCCTCCTAATGCGCTAACATCTTTTTCCTTTGGAACCCTCAGAGCAATCCACAATATCTGCCGTTCGGGTTTTGTTAATTTGTAATCACTAGAAAATCACTTCATTTGCAAAGATGTTTCATAAATTTAACTGGGCTTTCATTTTCTTCTGTGTTTGTCCATCTGATCTTGTGTAGTATATAATTTCAATGGAATCCTTTTAGCTCACCATGCAAGATACAATTTGGATTTGAAATATCAACTCGAATAATAGTTCATTGCAACCCTTAATTTAGATTCAATTCATTTCAGTCCCCAAAAATTAAGACATGGGATCCAGTTCCGCTTGACTTGACATATCCTTCACAAGTAAAAATGAAATACCAGTAATTTTACTACATTCTTAATTTTTTTTGAAGTCATTTAAAGTTGGGAAATGAATTTGAATTAATTAAAATATTACTAATAATAGTAAAATAGGTATAAAATTATAAACTATCTCTTGATTTTTAAAATTAAGCAAATAAAAATAGACTTTTACTTTTAGTAAGTGGACAAGTATTCTAAAAACGCAATGAACAAAGAGATACTTCTTTTGTTGTTAATACTCCCTTCGTTGTGAAATAAGTATTTTTTTACTCATTTCATGTTTATTATGAAAACAATAAATATAAAGTATAGTTTATTAAATTACCCTATTTGTTAGATGTTCCATGAGAATTGAGCAAAAATAATACTTCTCTAATATAGAGATATAATTGAAAAGAATTATTATTTTTGTCTTTAATTAATTTATAGAGCGAACACTTATTTTTGGGATTCTATTTTATTTTATTTTTTGCTAATTAAGCGGTATTTATTTTGAAACGGGTAGTAGCAAAAGGATCGTGGGGGGGAGTTGCACCGTAATAATTGCCCAAAACCCCATCAGCACTAAAGGAATAAGAATATTCGTGGGATAGCAGACTTGTTCTTTGTCTACATGCATAGCTCTTTGTTTTTTTTTTTTTTGCTAGCTTGATATTTGTATTGAATTTATGTTAGATAGGCCCTGGGTAGCCTTCTTATCAAGAATTTTTTCATCTCCAAGACTCGAATTTGAAACATTAAATTAAGGAAGGAGTAACCATATTCTTTTTCTATCTGTTCGGACCTTTCTCAGCCAAAAATATAAAATAAAAATGAGAGAAGTATCGAAAACACCTCTAAACTTGGTATAAATTATTAGTTTCATCCATAAACTATTTACAATCTTATAACGTCTCTCTACTTGACTATTTGAACTTAAATAACTCCTGATATTGATATATGGGTGAAATATACCCATATATTCTCGCCAAATTTAGGAGTGTTTTCAATATTTATTTTTTTATAAAAATCTCACGCTCGTACAAGAATTTGAAACCACTTGCTATGCTATTGGATATATCATAGGTGTATCTCACTTGGATATTTTTAAATCTATCAATAATTTAAAAATAAAATTAATAATTCACATTAAATTCAGAGGCTTTTTCAATACTTCTCTCAATTCAAATAATTCGAACCTTTCGGTAACCACTAAAGGGGCAAATAATTACTCATACTTAACAAAGAAATTTAGGAATCTACAATAGGGTAGAGCTTGGGGTAGAGTAATCCATTTATTTATACTTTTGTTGTAATTCAGAATTGTCAGTTTGTTTGCATTATGGTCCATCCAGAGATAGATTTCTGACCAAGAAATTAATAAATCCTTGTGTTAATAGGACAGAACTAATGATTATTATTTTTTGGCTAAAAAATCATTAAATTCTTATCTTTTCTTGCTAACTACGCCCTTCAAATCTAAGTAGGTGTACGTTTAGCCATTGATTTCAAATAATTTTTACTTTATTTAAAATTTGATGTAGTTGGAATTGAAATGAAATTGTGTTTAGTTATACTTTTTGAAAATTATATTAGAAATGATACTCATGCTTAAATAACATACTTTAATACAACTTCAAAAGTGAAAAATGTGATGAAAATAGATTATAAATTGTTTTACAAATTTGTTATACAATTTTCAAGTTGAGTTCGAATTTTTTATGATTAATCAGTAACTTTCAAATAATTTCAAAAAAATGAAAAAAAATTAAAAAATATTTTAATATATTCAATAAATTTTTAATTTAATACCATAAAATATTTTTAAAAAATATTTCATATCACATTAAAATAAAACAAATAAATTAAAACTGACATTTTTTTCCACTTTACTGACCTCTCATCAAAAAAATGATGACTAGTTGTTACCAAAGTGCAAAAAGGACCACACAAGTTCCCATTCATAGAAGTCATAAAAGGTGCACTAGTCTTCATTAAGATAGCCAAAAGTACAAGTGTATGACTAAACTAATTGGACATACGATTGTGATGGAGTGGTTAATATTCATTTATTTTTAATTAGAAATTTTGAATTTGAGTTTTTTTGGATACTAAGTCACACTTTACCTCTCGATGTACCTCTCGATGTGGGATTTTTTGATGCAAAATTAAATTTAATTTAACTTTAATATGGATATCAGACATCGGATGAAGAAAAAAAAAACTAAGTGGACATGCCCATGTTAAAAGATGATGTGGGATTGACCAAATTGAATGGACTTTGAAGTAGGCCTGTTTTAGTTTTCCTATAAGCAATCTAATTCCTTCCCAACTTTGCAAAGTGCATTGCCTCTTTTTCCCCCTTTCTTTATCTTTACTTCTTTTGTTTAACACAACTTGAAATGGTTCAACAAACAAGTAAAAATGTTGTCAGTATCAATTATTGCAACCTAAAAAAAATATTTGATAAATAATTTCGAGTTTCTAATAATTTATCTTTAACAATTTTTTATATTTTCATATTTTAGCTCGAACAATAAATGATTCTGATATGTTAGGTAGAATTGTACATAGTAAAAATTATGTACTATCAAAGTAAGATAAGCGTTGAGGCAACTGTGGTTGAGTCCACAAGGCAATGAAGTACACGGATCGAAATGACGTTTCGAAAGATTAATTATTGTTAAGGGGTTAGTTAAAGATAGTTAGGAGAAGGTTTATATTAATTAGCCTACTATATAGGTAATTAGACATTTTTTCATGTAATTCAATTATATTAGTTCATTTTGACTTGTTCACGATTGATAACTTTTTCTCTCCTTCAATGGAGTCTTTTGCATCTTTTATCAAATATTTCTCTCTTTTTTCTTTTGATGTTACTTTTTTTCCCTCAACTCTCCGCTTAATAAATTCACTTATGCGCGATCAAAGCTTCGAATATTAATGTTGTTAAACGTATTTTAGGTGAACCAACCTAGCTAATGTGAGATATTAACCAAATAGAAGAGAAACACCATTTGGGCAGCAAAGTTGTTGATAAATAATTGTTCAAATATAAGCAATAGTTAGTCGGAGTTCTAATGTGGACTTCGGACACCCGGGTGGAAAACGATTAGTTGGTGATGGGTTGGAATGAAATAATGTTTACTTTGAATTATCATAATATTACAAGCATTAATCCCACAAATCACAAGAAACCAAACATTATCTTGTTCAATTTTTAGTTGGACTCTTGGAAACCACCTCATTTTGTCTGTCTAGTTGATTATTAAAATGCCCAAAATTATCTTAGTTTGACCATTTCTAGTCGACATTATTTTAATCTTTTCTTTTCTTTTCTTTTCTTCTACATTATGGTCAAATAAGTACTTTTTTATGATACGTGATTCCACTAGTTTTCTAAGTAAAAATAATTATTACATGTTCTACTTTTCTAATTCATGAAATAAATCTAGTCTAGTATTTAAAAAAGAAAGAATACATCTAGAAAATAACATGAAAAAAACGTAATCAAATATTCATTTTCACAATTAATTTTTAAAAGATAGATTAGGTACGTTAGACAAATTGATTGGACTAAAGATGAACAGTTGATGTTGTGTTTGCACTTTGCAAGTATAATTCTTTTCATTTTAATATACTTTTTTAATATTAAATAAATTGTTGTTATTTATTTCCCTTTATTCTTTTCTTCCATCTTCTCCTTGCACCACATGGTATGGGGCAAAATAACCTTTTTCCTTCTATTTTTTTCCCCTTTTACATCTACTTAATGTCTCATTCACGTTGAATTTTTTTGTCCTTTTTTTTAAACAGTTGAAGTAACAATAAATATTTATTAACTGTATTTCTTATTAAATACAATAAGTATTTTACTTCTAGAGTAAACGTTATAAATGATTCCACACTACTGAAACTATTTGTGTTACACACTTGCACTTAATAAATGTTCTATGGAACTTTTAATTCCATTTAATAAATGTTTTGCTTCTACAATAATAGATGGTTGCTTTAAATCTTTGTTTTTCATTTTGTCTTGCTTTTTTTGAGTTTTTCTTTAATTACCTCATTTAAAAGTTATCTCAATATTTGCTTATGTGAAGATGCCACACATCAATATATCTCATACATCCCTTCTACGTTTCCAAAAGGCAAAAATAAAATTGTGTCCACAAAATAACACTTTAAATCATGATATTTAAGAGTTCAAATTTAATGACCTTTTTGCCAAAAAATCATTACACTTTGATCTTTTATTGTTAGTTACTAGTGAACTTGTTCGCGCTTCGCGCGATAGTAAAAAATCTCCCCGATCTGATCTTCGAAACTCTCTTCTCATACTCCTCATTCTGGTTTAATCTTTATCTAATACCTCAATATTATAAATAATCAAAAAGTTTATTTTGCTCTTTATTTTTTGTTCGAAAAGATAATACAAACGTACAAGTCTATCTTTAATTTTGAAAACTAAATCAAACCTACAATTAAATTTTAAATAATATGAATTACGATAACGCAAGAAGAATATTGGTGTTATACATAAAATCTGTTACTCATCACATTGGGGATAAAAAGTAGTGAAAGACATCATTTTGGTGCTATACATATTCACTATAAGTATGTAATTATGACAATAATGGTTAAGAAAGGTCTTTAAAATAGATAATTATAATAGGTAACCAAAGATTAAAAAATAACTGAAATTTTAAAGAACCCATTTATAGGTTATTTAACAGCAACAATTAGCTTGAATGGGATGAATGCAATAGCGTGGGAAAATATTAATTAAATAAGGGACTTTTGAGTTTTTCTCATAATTAAAAGAGTTAAAAGAAAATTAATTTTCTAACATAGCATATGTAACATAAATTAAGAAAATTAAAGGAGTATTTTTTATAAACATAACACATTATTTTATATATATATATTGACTATTAATATAATTTAAAAGTAATAATCATCAAAAGTTATAGGAGTAATGAAAATAAAGATTATTAAGTTTTTATATTAAAGAATATAAAAAAATGAAGGAGTAGTAATTGACATATTCATTTTTGTACAATAATTAAAATACATAAATAGAAAAAAAAAATATAATTAAGAGATAATTTTTATATTCTAATATATAGATATAGATTATACATACAGATATATAGATTGATTGTAAGTAAATTAAATAATAAAGAGAGATGAATTTAAATATTAAGATCATTGTCACTTTGTAATTCGGAGAAGGTAAAAAAATATTAAAATTTTTAAGAGTGAAAATTAGAGAGATGTGAATTATAGATATTTTTTAGTCGTTGTAAATAGACATGTGAAGAGTTTTTGTTGTAATTGTTCCTCTACTAATGAAATATTTGTGTACAATAAATTAAGTAATTACCTTTACAATAAAATAATTGATTAAATAAGAAAAAAGGCCTAAAAAGAGAGATAAAAGATAAATATAAATATATGGAGGTCATAGAGAGGTGTCACATCACATTCTCTATGTTTCTCCTTTACATATAAGAAATGGGAGGACGAAATACTAATTGACATATTTACTTTTGTACAAAAATAAGTAAATAGAATTGTAGAAAAAATTATAAAATAAATAAATAAAATTGATTAAACAAAAGGGTGCATCACTTCTCTAATATTGATTAGAAGCTCTCCTTTCCTTAATCTCGAATCTTGATCCATCTTGCGCTCCTCTAACATGCTCCTTTAAACATTTATCTGTAAAATAAGAAGTTGGACTCCATATGTTAGAAACCAATTAGTCCATGTAAAAGATGAAAATTTATACATAAAAAAAAAACATTAAACAAAAATATTTAACCATAATACCCTAAATCATTGAGATGATAGCAATTTTTGTCAAATGTAGCATGTATTTCTGATACTTATATAGTGATAGGTGAAGTCATGAGAATTAAACACAAGGAAGATAAAAAAAAAACCCCTTTATTTTGTAGAGTAACCATTTAGGTAGAGTTATTGGAGGATTAATGATAGCCTTTTGGATTTCATAAACTAAAAAATTTTTATGAAAAATAAAGAAGAGTAAATGAGGGAGGTGTAATTAAGAAAATATAATTTTAAAGGTATTTTTTAACCTTTTAATATAGCATATAAATAGAGAATAAATAAGAAAATTTAAAAAAATGAGAAAATAAATAAATGTGAATGGTGGCCATTGAGAGGTGCCACATCACCTAGATCATATTTAGCTTTATTATATATATATATAGATTCCCTTTAATTATAAAAATAAGTCAAATTTACAAATTAAATTTGTTTGTAAAGTGTTAATAAATCGATTTATTTGGACAATTATTTTTACAAGTAAGACTATTATTTTGATTAAAAAAAGACATTAAGACAGAATATGAACCGATAATAATGTTAAAAAAACCACTAGCATTATGCAAATAATTCAAAGATTATTGCTTTAAAAATCCCTTTTACGTTATTGGTCTCTCTTTGAAATGACGACTAACTTTGACCATAGTTAAAAAAAAAAAACAAATTAAATGAACTTTAAATTCAGGTGTTTAGATTTTTCAAAAATATTAATATTTCTTTGCTCCATTCCTTTCCTTTCCAGCCTGTAAATTGAAACTTTTAATTTTTGTTTTCCCTTTCTTTATCTCTTTCTTCTTTTGTTTATAACCAAACTAGCAAATTTCATAAAATACGCTAAGAAATATGTACAATATGGTCAACATCCAATTATAGTTTTATTTTGTTAACAATTATTATTGAGAACAGTTAGGGGTTGCTGGGTTTATAGAAAAATTATAATTAGTGATGTAGGAAGTGTAATACATAATTTAGTACGTACGTAATGCATGATTATAATATTGAAATTATTTTATTCTAGGTGATTAATATGGCTATACTGCATAAACTAGTACAGGACATATATAATATATGATTTAAATCATATGTTTACATTTTAACCAAAATAAAAGAATATTTTTATATTATTACAAAGGTTAGTTTTGTCATTTTGGTGTTTAATTCATGTATTATAACTACTTTATTCTTCTTTCACATTATAACTTATATAAATTAATTAGATCCACCCTATTTTATTCATGTGTTATTAATTATTAAGAAAAAGTACTTACTAGACATTGCATTAACTAATGGTGAATTTTATGTGAAAACTAAATCTACTTCCTAGACCAACCCCTTATAATCATTGAGTTTGCAGAGTAAATTATACATAAGTCTAATATTATGACTTTAATATCGAGATCTTTTATTATTTATGATTTGTTTAAGTTATGACATTTAAAAAAATTATCGTATAGTCTAAAATATTTATTTAATTTTAAATTGGATAAAATTATATAATTTTGATTTTTAATTTTAAATCTTTATGGTTAAAGCTTTGAAAGACTTTATTAGAAAACAATTTACTATTTTACTTATTTTGTCGAGGGATGGCCAATTTTTAAATTGTTATCTCACATTAGATATGTCATATTATAGCAAAGTTTGTGTATACAATCTCAAATGTATTAAGATAAGAAAAATACAATACGACACGTGATAAAATAAACACTCCTACTTAATCAAACAAGCGTTTGATTGGAAAACAGAAAAGTTTATCTCCAAAAGTGGTACATTATTTCATATGGTGTTTGGATTTATTTTTTACTTTCCATAAAATCTTTACTATAATGTTTGATTTTTTCTTATTCATTATTTGTATAATAAATATCTGCATAATTATGTGTGATAGAATATGAGAATCGCAATATAAGTGTTGAAATACTAAATGACCAAATAAAATAAGCTTTTCACGTAGATCAATATTATATTTGCCTAGAAAGAAAAAAATTATTTTAAAATTTGCATCGTATAATAATTTTTAGTACAATTATTTATTTAATAATGACAAACAAAGATACTTAATATCTATGTTGTTAAGGGATAGCAAATACCACATAAAAACATTGAAAATGTGCGGCAAACGCCGAATATACTATAATTATAAAAAAGTAAAAAGAAAATTCTCTATTAAAATTCGAATAGTAACTTATCTATGGACTAAATTTAATATCAAATCAATAAAATAATATCACATATTTAATATCAACCTGAATCAATAAAATAATATCACATACTTGAGTAAAGTTTCATGTTTACCCTTATAATTTTTTTAAAAATAAGTATTTTAATTCAAAATCAATAGTGAGGATAATTAAAATGTAATAAATAAAATAAAATAAAATAAATTTAAACTATTTACAAAATATTTTTTACCAAAATTGAGACTTGACATTTTTTTATACTACAATAAATAAACAAAAAAGAAAAGGGATGAGAAAGAAAAATTAAAAGATAAAACGTGGGCGTTAAAGAAATATGAAGTATTAGGAAAATAGAACGAATACGAATATATTAATGATTTCTCTTTAAAATAATGATTAACTTTGACCAAAATTTTACGAATCAAATAAAATGGACTTTGAAGTCTTCATATTTAGATTTTGTCAAAAACACTGACTTGCTTCATTTATTTTTAACCTTTCATTTTTCATAAATTACGCTAAGAAATACTAGATCTAATTAATTATTATTTTTCATATATTTTACTCTCCTAAAATTTGATAGTTGGTTATAATTTAATAATTATTTTTTTAATTACAAGATCTTATAAGACGCGACATATATAAATCATTGTACGTTACATAACAACACAAATGTTTCAACATTAAGTGGCTTGTTATTGATCATAGTTTTGTAAATCTTTTCAATTGAATCAATTGTTACACAAATTATCAAAATTATTTTATAAATATTTAAAAATAAAATACTTCACTTGATTAAATATGATAACTAGAATATCCTTTTTTTATTGTATAATATTTCGTATTACTTTTAATTGTAAATTTAAGTCTAAATCATCAATTTTATAGTTAGTGTTACTTTTAGATGACATTTAAAGTTAAGACAATACCTTTTAAAAATTAACTATTTGATAATCTAATTAGCTTAAGCTTGCAATGTCTAAGAAGATATTTTATAAAAATGAAGATAATCATACAAACACAATATTAAACTATGGTCGATTCAAATTAAAGTTAATTGGAAAAATTAAGAAGTAAAAAGTTACTGCAAATTTAATTACATACGACTTTGAGTTATAATTACATTGATTTTATGTTTTTAGAAAATAATAAATTTTTAAAATATGTACATAATGTTTAGCAAAATATTGCTAATAAATTATTAAGGAAATTTCAATAAATACATAATTAAATATTTTTTTATATATAACATTGAAAAAAAATTGGAACTCTTATTTTTTTTAGCCTAAATCCATTGTTTTAGTGAATTTAGGCTTAAGCCGCCCCAGATTTAAAGACAAGTAGTAATGGTGATTAATATAGAAAGTATAATACAAAAATTAGTAAGCATGATTATAATGTTGAGACAAACTAGTACATAATATATGGTTTAAAACATATGTTTACATTTAAGCAAAATTAAAGTGCGTGTTTTTTTTATTACTAATGTTAATTTTGTCCTCTTGGTGTTTAATTCATATATTATTAATACTCTATATTTCTTCTTTCACAAAGTAACTTATATAAATTAATACATAAATTCATTCTAACCTACACATGTATTATAAATTATGAGTGAAAAAAAGTAGATATTGCACTAACTAATGTTGAATTTAATCGGAAAACTAAATCTCCTCGTGAGATCAAATCTTTAGAATAGTTTGACTTGCAAAGGAAATTATACTATAGAATTACGATAACTAATAATATCTAGATTTTTTATTAATTATGATTTGTTTTATTTATTACATAAAAATAATAAAATTATTATATAATATAAAATAAGTACTTGATATTTAATTGGATAAACTTATATAATTTTGAAGTTTAAATTTGAACCTTGACCTTTACTGATAGAGCTTTAAAAGACTTTAACATAATTTTTTTGTACTATTTTACTTATTTTGTCAAATAATGGTCAAATCTTTAATTGTTATCTCACATAAATAGATTATATTATATGAATTTTTCCTATATATTTATTTATTTATAGTATTTGAACACATTTGCCATGCTCTCTCCATTTTTAGTATTTGCTATCTCATATTAACATCAATATTAATTAAATAAAAAAAAAATGCTCTTTTCTGAAATTTAAACACGTTCATCAAATTTAGGACAATTTAATCTAATAATTAATCGTGCAATAATTAATAATGTTGAAATTATATTGGGGATCATAATACAATTATTATAAATTTTTTGGTATGTTGTACTAAAAAATATTATCCAATGTGTAGGTTAAAAAAGTTATTTTCTAGCAAAATAATATATTAATATACGTGGAGAGTTATATTTGTTATTTAGTAATTTCAATATTTATTAAATAAATCTCTACATTCTATCACATATAATTTATGTGGAGATTAATTATACAAAGGAAAAAAAAAAATTATATGTTATATATATATAAGTAATTTAAAACAGTTTTAAAATGTCATAATATAGTGGAAGTGATTTAAATTTGTTCTCCATTCATCTATTAGACAACAATTATTCTCAACATTAATTTTCAGATTAAAAACATACTTCTTCCACCTATTGAATTTCAATTGCCCTTAACATTATATTTTCGATTTGAAAACCCTTATTTTAACAAATTATGATATGTATGAGGCCTTAATTAATGTAATACTAATTAATTAGTCCTTAATTAATGCAATATTGATCTGCTAGTCTATGTAACTCGGTTTATAAATATTACGATCCATTCGAGTTTAGTAAAAAATTATTTGAGTTAAACATTTGTAGATTTAGTTTCACTGGGCTATAAACTATTGAGTTTGACAATTAATATACTTCAAATGAAAAAAACTGAAAAGTTATAACCAATTTACATATCAACTCAAGAGTTCAAGAAAACTTTACGACTATAATTCTTTTTTTTTTGGTTGAAATCCTTATAAAATAGTGTTTTGAACCCAAAATTATGTCAAAATTCCATACTCAAAAGTACAAAATGACCCCGCATTAAATTTTTAGGTACAAAATATCAACTCGTCTGATAATTGCTTGATAATGACAATCCATAGTTTAATTCAAGAAATAAATATAAAAAATAATCAATTTAATAAGCTTTTCAGTCTTAGAAAATGATCAAAATTAACTAAAATCACAAAATTCGAATTTTTTTCGTAACCTATTTTTTGATGTTCCACATTTCATAACTGTATGAATTTAATAGACAACGACGTCTTCATCCTTGGAAGTTGCAATTAAATTTAAATTCACGTTCAACTCAACATGCTTATCCTTTAACAATATTAGTGAATTCTTAAAGATTAAGTCCATATAATTATCAAACAAATACATTCGATAAAGTCGAATTATTAATAAGTTGAATTTAATTATTCATATTTAATTAAAGTCCATGTGTATATCATAATTTTTTTGCTCCTCTAAACTATTTTAAAATGGAATAAACACACCTTAAAAGCTGACGCAAATAGAGGGAGTGTGCACCTCTCTCGAAGGCGACCGAAAAAATGAACACATGTAAATTGGTTTATTTGCAATAAGTTAGTACACATAATTATTGACGTTAAAACTTATATATATATTTAATTCTTTTTATTTCTTTATTTGTAAATATTTATTTTAATTTCTTCTCATTTTAAACTTTTTATTTTTTTCTTTCATTAATTTCTTATCCTTCACTTTAATTATTTAAAAAAAACACTTGAATTTTTTAAAAAATAAAAAATTAAGAAGTGTTCTTTAATTTCAACGTTTTAATTTTTTTTATATTTTATTTAATTCTCTTCACTTATATTCGTACGAAATTAACTTATTTTTAATACATGACATTTAAAATCAAATAAAAAGGAAAGATAAAGAAAAGAAAAAGAATAAATAAAATCAATAGGAAAAAAATGTGAATGAAGGTAAAAAGAAAATGAAGAACAAAAGGTTAAAATACAAGACAACTTTTTAAAAAATATTTATATGTTTGGACTTAATTTAAATACAAGATAAAAAATAAATTCTTAATATGTTAAAATTTGACCAAAATAAAGACTTCAAAGCGGTCAAATATGAATTTTTGGTATTAGATTTAACGACACGAAATAAAAAAAAAAAAGAAAAAAAGAATATAATTCCGTAAAACAGGCGGTGAGGAGAGAGAAGATGTTTTTAGGAAAATAGAAAGAAAAGAGGTTCACAGTTTTTGTACAGCCTCATCCATCTTCTTTCCCCACCTATCCCCAAACCGCTTCCTCAAAATTCCTTTCATCTCACCAAGACCCTTTTGCTTAGCCTTCTTAATCGGATTCTCTTCTATTTTGCTCATGTTTTTAATTTATTTTTCATAATTATCTTGCATACTTTTTTCATCAACACAAGATTACCGTTTTTTTGCTCTAAATTAAGGTACGACTAAACCAAGTTGTAGCTTCTGTTTGCCAGTAAATTATGGGATTGAATGATGTGGATCTTACGGATGACGGCGACGGAGGAGGAGGAGATGTTGGTGGAGGGGAAGATAAGGCATCGGCGGTTTCGTGTTCGATTTGTCTTGAAGCTGTAACCGACAATGGGGATAGATCCTGGTCTAAGCTCCAATGTGGCCATCAATTTCATCTTGGTTAGTTCGTCTACCAAATTATTTTTTTAATTAACTAAACGTAATTGGTACTTCTTTGTTTCATAAGCAAGCAAAAAACTTGTTGCTAGTTAAATTCCGCTCTGGATTGTCTGAGATCTGATTATCCCTAAAGTTGTGGACTTCTCTACTTCTTTTCTTTCTCTTGGGAGAGCATAATTTTGATTTTATGAAGAATTGTTGGTTCATTTTCTGCAATCTCTAACTTAAACAAGGGGGTCGAGCAGGTTTTGGTCTAATTTAGACCACAAAGACACTCATCCTCATGTATTTTCCATAATTTCGACAACTGGGTTATAGAATTGAATGGACTTCATTACACGATGATGATTAGTCCCTTTACTTATTACTTAGGTTAGCAGTTTCCAAAACATGGCATTGCATGCGTCTGTTGCCTGGGTGTCTTGTGTATGTTTTAAAGCAGCTCAGCGGCTGAAGTTGAAGGTAATGGATTTCAGCTTAGCTAAATTGAAAAAATACCAAGAATCGCTAGACAGTCTAAGCAATTGTCAATTTGTTCTTTGTCAACTCTGTTTAAAAAAATTACTGTTTCAAGGATTTAGCAGAATTCTGTTAATAAAATTAAAGATTCAAGTAGCCCCCAAGGCCTAGCTCGAGTGGCAAAAGGTGGAGGATTTGTGGCTTAGGTCGCAGGTTCAAGCCCCACACCATGCAAAAGCGAAGCCAGGTATTTAAGTGGAGAAGGGTAGAGGGGCGGGCCCATTATCCACCGAGTTTAGAAGGCTGTGATTGGTCCAAAGGGCGAGTCACAGACGGATATCTCGGTTATCAAAAAAATAATTAAAGATTCAAGTATGTTACGAGAAAGGAGGAGGTTAATCCATGAAGAAGAAACAAGAAGTTGATTAATCAAAGGTTAAACCGATTATCATGCCTGTATTGTAAAGATGCAGTCTTTAGACATTACGATGCTAAATAAAAGAACTTCAATCATACTTCTTTGTTTGGGATTGCTCCTGTCCAGTTTTGAGTCTTAAATCTGGGGTCAAGTAGCTGTAACAATGATATGATTGCATGAGATATAGCCAGTTCTATGATTTTTGGATACGAAGAAGGTTTTAGATGAAAACCAGGAAAATTAACGCATCAACTATGAAAATCAGGGGATAAAAGGTTTTAGTAATCTCTCCTTTTGATATCAACAATTATTGTTGTTGAATGTATTAGGGCGAAGAAGCAGGGGACTATGGAGTGTAGTAACGTATGTTTGTGACGTTCTTTAATAATTTTTTAATGAGAAGAAACTGTGTGTATTTCATCTTGTTGACAACTTTGCATTCTGGCAATTGGCATGCAGATTGCATTGGTTCTGCCTTTAACATCAAGGGGCAAATGCAGTGTCCCAACTGTCGGAAAATTGAGAAGGGTCAATGGCTATATGCAAGTGGTTGCCGTCCCCTACCGGATTTCAACATGGAAGATTGGGCCCATGATGAAGACCTATATGATCTGAGCTACGCTGAAATGGTAAATATGAGTCATCTCTTACCTACTGTTCAGTAATTTAGACAATCTAACCCATAAAAAATATATTAAGAGTTCTGATCTATCTGGTTATAATGTGGGGTTCATTGGACGTTCCTGTTCCTTTTTCTTTTCCCTGATAAGGAACATTGGGACATTCCTTTATCTGGACGTCATAAGTTTCTTGTGGATTTTGAATGATGTGGTTCTCCTACTGGGAACTGATTGAAGATTATTATTGAAGAAGTAGATAGACATGCCTTATCTGACTCTCAATTGCCTTTTCTTATGTTCTTGTGTATATATGCTTTGTCTGTTTTGGATAGTATTGCTTAACTGCTTCAGTCACCCAAACCTGTACTGTTGGTTTATTATCTTCTTGTTAACAATAAATGAAGTTCTTTGAGCGTAGAACTGTTGATTTGGTATTCCAAGAAATCTAAACAATCCGAGTAAAATATTTTTGATATATGAGTTTGCATTCGTTGACTTTGACAATTTAGGCTTATATAAACATTATTATTAATACAAATGGCCTATTAAAGTGTTCTCATGGGGTCTTCTATTAGTTATTTCCTCCTGATTAATAGGATAGACTTTGTTAAGATGTCCTGTCTGAAGTATTTGTTTGTGTTATTTACAATTTGTGTCTTAGATATGTTATTTGCCTGCACATCTTGTCGACCTGGGTTTGTCAAGTATTTGTTTGTGTTATTTACAATTTGTGTCTTAGATATGTTATTTGCCTGCACATCTTGTCGACCTGGGTTTGTCTTCACAACTTACATGAAGCAATTAGGATAAATCCATAACACGGGATATCCTGATCTTTCATATTTCTAGAAAGTCATCTACAAGAACTTATTGAAAGGCTAAATGTACACTGGATTTCTGAATAATTTGCCTAAAGAATTCCATCAGGTTACGAGGTTTGTAAGACCACATAAGTCTTAGGGCTGATTCTATCTCATCATGAACATCCACTTGAGAACACATTGCCTGTTAGATGGTAACTGTGTTATATGCATAGCAACTGCGATATATGCACTGGCTGCTACAAAGTTGGATGTGAGGACTATTCGTTTTTGAATGTAGTTGTCAATTATTTTTAGGAGCAAGAAACTACTGCAAATGGCGTGCGTAAAGTTCCATTTCGCCTGTTCTTCTACAAAAAAAAATCTCCATTTCTCCTGAGTCCTGTCAATTGCAACAGAGAACACTAAAAAGAAAATTCCTGTTCGGCTCATGAACATTTGCTATTGCATTAATAGTGCCTAAATGTAGCTTTCGCTTTTCTGTTGCCATCCTTTTCTTGTGTGATCTGCTTATTGTTGATTGCATTTGTTTTCAAGCCAAATATAAATTTTACTTACTGAATACTTTATTTCCTGTGCGTGGTTTTGCAGTCATTTGGAGTTCACTGGTGTCCGTTTAGTGGATTGACTCGACTACCATCATCTTATGAGTAAGACCGACTTTACTCTGAATTTTTCTTTTTTACTCTGCCTTCTTTGGGTCGAGCATATCAGTTTTACTTTTTGGGTTGAGATTGATAGTCTTTTAACCCCCTTGTGATTTTGTTACTGATAATGTTGCCTCATTATGGGAGCTTGTAATCTTGAAGTGTCCCTACAACAACATACCCAGTGTGATCCCACAAGTGGGGCAATGTTGAAATGTCACTGTTCTGCTTATAGTCTTTGAAAGAGAATACTGACATCCTTTAAATGATTTGCTTGGAATTCTGTTAGACCTGTTAATGGAGGAGGTCTATTTCCCTTATCATAAAATATTGAGGTAGATTTTGCCATTTTGGTGTGAAAAAGATATAGTTGGAAGAAATGTGTTGGTGTGTGTATAGAGATGAGATACTGGCAATACCATGAAATAGTTCATCAGTTCCCCTTGCATAGTTGAAGGGAAAATACTTTTGCTTTCTTGCTTCTGTAAATATTGTAAATACTAAAGCACTATGCAAGTGCTGTCTTATTTACCTTGTCAAGAGAGATAAAGAGAGAGGACATATATATATATATATCGACATGTCAATGAAATTTGCTTCTCCAAAAAAAAAAAGAAAGAAGAAATTTGCTTCTCCCCATCTTGCTAAATATATTACCAGCAGAAGGATAACAGGTCTGGTCCTTTTTAGATTAAACTGTGTGGTGACTGGTAGTGTCCTCTGGGGTGGGGTGGGGTGGGGTGGGGTGGGGTGGGGTAAAAGCAGGATGATTTTTTACCTAACAAGAACTGAGAGCCACATAGGTTAAGCATATGAGTAGTAGTCTCCGATCCATTATATCCTTTTGGTGCACCCATAAAGTTCCTTGTTGTATAGAAGATCGGGTGGAGTTTGTTGAGAATCATATCTTTCTGTAGATTCTTTACCTTTTGAATTTCAAGTTGAGTTTGAATTCATCTCTTTCTATGCTATATTGAGGCTGAGTTTTGAGTTAAGTTTGAATACATTGTGTGAGGTGGAAGTAGTCCATTCATAGAACATTTTATATCTTCCTAGATCTGAACACAGGCCTATTTAGCTAGTTTGAGTTCAGGATGTTGATGGGTTTGCTGTTGGGACTAATTAGCCTCGAGCGTCTAAGTAGCTCATTGTTTGCAGAGGCCTTGAAGTACGATATGCCTTTAGACTGTTGCTTTCTTTTTTGATGGGCAAAGAGTTGAGATTATCAATTCTTTTTTTGCCTCATGTGATTCTAGCAAATTTGACGTAAGTCAGGATAAGGAATATAATAAGTTCTTAGATTTCAGCATCAATTCAAGTGGATCAAGCTTCTATGCTGAGGCTTCAAAAGGCCCATATACAACAACATACCCAGTGTAATCCCACAAATAGGGTCTGATGTTAGTTCAGGATTTAAGAGAAAAAGAAGATTGAAGTTTCTGAATTTTCTCAAAAAAGTAAATAAATAATTCTCAAAAAAAGATTGAAGTCTTTTAACTATTAGTTAGCATATCAGAGTGAACAAAGTATGACACTGATGATGTTCTGCTCTTTCACTGAGTTGTTCCCACTAACTCTGCAGTTGGCATGTTTCTATAAATTGTTGTCCCTAGAATTGGCTGCAATCTGTCTCTAGACTGAAGCTTGGAATTGTACCTCCATAACAGTCCCTTAAAGGAGGAGTCACCTTGGACCTTGAGGCTTACATACCAGCTACAAGCTCATTGGCCAATGTGTTTTCTACTTCCACTATTAGAACTGTTTCATTTGGACAATTACTATTATTAGGGTTTGCAACTGGTTGATCGACGTGCGTTGAAGCTTTTCTCAGATGGGCTTGTGTAACACTCCTTCGGTTTTGATGATGTTTTTAACACCATTCTACTAATAATATTATTTTATACAATTGCTTGCAGGTTCCAAATTGAATTCATTTAAGTAATCAAATTTAAACTTTGATGTGATGATTACTCTTATCAAACTACTTATGTTAATTCAATTTCTTCATTAATGTTTTTTCCACTACCACTTACATCATGAATAAGTCAAATCAACATTTTTAATTCTTTCTGCTATATCACATGGGTTGGAGAGTTTACATAGGACTTCCATACATCCTAATATTCCATGTGACATTAGAGTTCAACTGCGGATACTAATAGTCCCTGTTCTGTGCCTGCTTGCCAATCGGTGAGCAAACTTTATGTTCCTGCCCTTGAGTTCCCTTTTATTTACACAGAAGAAAACAAAGGGTAGCTATGAGCTAATGATGAGAATAATTCCTCAACTTTCTTGCTGTTGATGGAGTAAGGTTTTTCCCCCCTCTTTTCTTGCTTTCGCTGTGCTGTAGATTTTGCTTGTTGTGTCATGCCTAGGCCTTCGGGGGGGGGGGGGGGGGGGGGGGGGGGGGGGGGGGGGGGGGGGGGGGGGGGGGGGGGGGGGGGGGGGGGGGGGGGGGGGGGGGGGGGGGGGG